>VCRD01000782.1:150422-162872 GCA_006783055.1 Trinorchestia longiramus
GTCCTTGTCTGTGGAGGATGCACGTCAGCCAAGACTGTTAGTCCTCGTCTGTGGAAGATGCACGTCAGCCAAGACTGTCAGTCCTCGTCTGTGGAGGATGCACGTCAGGCAAGACTGTCAGTCCTCGTCTTTGGAGATGTACGTCAGGCAAGACTGTCAGTCCTCGTCTGTGGAGATGTACGTCAGGCAAGACTGTCAGTCCTCGTCTTTGGAGATGTACATACGTCAGGCAAGACTGTCAGTGAGGAAATTCATGTCTTTCTTGCACACGTTCAGTATTTTTTAATACACGTTTATTTTTCCACCAATGAAAATGTTCTACATTAATAATGAAATAGAACACAAATTCGAGAAACGTGGAGTGAAAAATTGGAAGATTTGTAGAAGGCATACTTTAGAAACATCACATGTATACAGCAGCACAATAAACTCTTCAATAATAGTTAATATAAGATGCACACCCGTACACAGCAGCCACGCCTTCATTCGGTCAGTGACAATATACGCCCAGGTAAATCGTACTCTCACAAGTATAGAACAGTGTATGCACTCTAATTTCATTAAAATGTAAGATTTTATCGATACCTCTGACGCAGGTAGTACATAGAATAATTTGAACAGCTGCTAGAGTCGTCTATAGGAATAAAGAATTGTTATGGATGAGAAATTGAAAAAAAAGAGTTGAATTTCATGAGAAACATGAAAAAAATCCACATCGTAGTCTGCAAGCACATAATACAAAACGTCCGATCGTGTACCTAAAATTTAACAATGTTATAAAATGAAACATGAGTCGTATAGGACAGTTATGTATTCACCGCACGCTAAACAGTGCGTAGAATACATGAAAGTCATGTATTCACCGTACACTAAACAGTGCGTAGAATACATGAAAGTTATGAATTCACCGTACACTAAACAGTGCGTAGAATACCGTATTCACAGTACACTAAACAGTACGTAGAATACATGAGTCATGTATTCAGTGCACACTAAACAGTGCGTAGAATACATGAAAGTTATGAATTCACCGTACACTAAACAGTGCGTAGAATACCGTATTCACAGTACACTAAACAGTACGTAGAATACATGAGTCATGTATTCAGTGCACACTAAACAGTGCGTAGAATACATGAGTCGTGTATTCACTGCACACTAAACAGTGCGTAGAATACATGAGTCATGTATTCACCGTACACTAAACAGTGCGTAGAATATGTACATGAGTCGTGTATTCAGTGCACACTAAACAGTGCGTAGAATATGTACATGAGTCGTGTATTCAGTGCACACTAAACAGTACGTAGAATACATGAGTCGTGTATTCACTGCACACTAAACAGTACGTAGAATACATGAGTCATGTATTCACCGTACACTAAACAGTGCGTAGAATACATGAGTCGTGTATTCACTGCACACTAAACAGTACGTAGAATACATGAGTCGTGTATTCACTGCACACTAAACAGTGCGTAGAATACATGAAAATCATGTATTCACTGCACACTAAACAGTGCGTAGAATACATGAGCACTAACAGCAGAAATCATTTGCTCGTAGTACACGCAATCACTCTCACAATCTACAGGCACTGACTACCCGTGTCACTTCTCAAAGAATGAAGTTGCGTATCAAACCCACTGGCCAACAAGACAAGCCACATCAAATGTTCAGTAATGAAGTTGAGAAGCACTTTAGACACATCACCGAGATGATAAGGTTTTAGTTTCATTTTAACATTCTTATGAAATGAAATTTTTTACACAAATATGGTGGTTGGGGCACAATATTTTTTATCCTCATAGAGATCGTCGACATTTTAGGTTGAATTCAGTGCCTCAAAAATAAATATTTATTACTTTTTACAAGCACCTGTGCTGATAAAAAGTAATAGATATTTAACAATAGCTAACAATTGAACTATGCTTCCGTGAAAAAATGAAAAATTGTAGATAACGTGTAGCAATGAAAAATGTAGGTACGTAGGTTCTGAAACATCAGATTCTACTTCCTCCACAGCACCGTGGATGTACCCGAACCTCGACTTCACTTTAGGTGACAAGGCTCATCCGTGCGCAGACACACAGAAACACACACAGAAACACGCATAGAAATGTACAGAAAGACAATGAAACACACACACACACTTCCATTATAAAAACTAATTTTTTCCGTGTGCTAACTCGACGTTGGATTAGAACATAATCTTCCCAAAAAAATAATATTTGCTCTTTTGTTTAGAGGAGACTTTTTCATCTCATACAACCTACCTGTCGTACAATACACGTAAACTCGAGTTCAGGGGATGAAATTAGTATTTCTGACGTCATGAAGAAAAATCAAATAACTTTCACTCAGTTTCAACGCTCAAATTTGATTGGTAGTTCAACCAGAGTTAGTTAATACACTAGTTAATACTTTATTAGTTAATACTAGTTAGTTAATACTTTATTATTGCTGGATCTGAACTGGAACAATACCACGTGGAGCCTTCAACAAAAAATTTAAATGTTCGCTGCGAGAAAAAAATCATTGATAAAGAGTATGACGCAAATAAAGAACATGACCCTTGCAACCCTACGGCGACTAAATAGCTCTAGGTCCCGCTACCAATTATTGTGTTTACAACGAGTAAAATTAATTTTTTTTGCTGAGAACATGGCGGTAGTGAGAGCTGCCATACACTGCCAAAACCTTTAGCAGTTGAAAGTGACTGTCAGTTCAGTTCCTTTCATAATTTTGAAGTAGGAAAAGCAAGACCTCAATTCATGGACAGGTTACTCCGACGAAAATAACTCACTTTAAACTGAATAAATTGTAGAAAAGAGTCCTAGAATAGCCAAGAAAAAGATGTTAGATAAAAAGGGGTAAATTGGAGTCAGCACCATTCGACACAGTGTCCATTCTCGTTCAAGGGGTTAACTGGGGATGTGAAGTTCCATTACTAACGAAGAAAGACCTTGTTCCTCGCGCAAAGTTTGCAACGTGGATGTAAAATGCAAATCCTTTCCAAGAAACATGGTATATAAATTGAATTAGTTTGAAATAACTATTACAACACAGTTTAAAGAGAACCCGAATCCAACTCCATACGCAACACAATATCAAACAGTAGAGGCAACATCATGATTTAGGGTTGCAATTACTTCAGTTCTTGACAGAACTTACCATCAAAAAAGGATCGATAAATTTCCAAAACTCCCATTAAGTTTAAAGTAAATGACGTTTTTCATATCATCCAAAGACTAAAAATAAGAAATCATTTAGTGTTTCATGAATACAAGTCAAATTACTCGTCAAGTTAATGCAAGGGACAGAGCGGCTCAAAGGACATAGAGTATAAATTCCCTCCAGTGGTGAGCTGGTCTCTCGACTCAAATTCAATAGAAAATCTTTGGAATGAGTTCAAGATTAAAGTTGAAGAATGGTCGCTTCCAAATACGAGAGATTTAGAATTAGGACTTGCTGAAGCATGAGAGAAAATTTTTCCCATAATTTAATCATAATGAAAAAGAGACGCTTAACAGGTTTTCTGGACTTAAAACATTAATCGTACTGAAAATAATTTTCCTGTGACATTTAACAAAATATCTTAACTCTTCTGAAAACTTTTTTTGTAATTTGAATATTTGTGCAATTTCTTCACATTCTTATTATTGCTGGATGTTGATGCATTCGTCGAGAGCATTCATTCCTTTACTATTACGGTGTCTGAAACTCAAATTTTATGGCCTCAGAAAATATGACATTTTAGAGTATTGATTATATTTATTTGACTCGCGTGAAGTATGCCAATGAGTTATAACTTGACTGAAGTAAATTTCACCTCGCTGTGAATAACTTTAAACACTCAAGTCTGTTACTACCTCTTTCGTTTACCTTTTGCCATTTCAGATCTTCGCTGTACATCAAGCTAGCGCAAAAAATAGAAGTTATCATAAGTTAACTGAATCATATTCCATAGGGCAAATCAAAAGGACAGCATGACAGGAGCAGGACAGCGGTAGACTGGTAGCAGGACATCGACATCAAAGGTCCAATTTAAGCAAAGAATGGCGCTGTCGTTCAGCCCGCAATGTCTTTTTATCAAAAAACAAGTAAGCTACGGTGATAGCAAACAAATTACGTCTTTAGAAATGTTGAGCATGAAGATAGTTATATCTAAATCGGAAAGAATCCAAGTCCTATGTCAAATGTTAAGTATCACAAACATCTCACAGACTAAAATTAGTCTCAAGTGGTATCGTAACGGCAGCAAGATGCTTTCCATTTCTTGTTGTTCCAAGAAAGTGCCTGTGAAAGTATGCAATGGAGTTTACTCCAGTAGATAAATTAACTGTAATTTGATACATACGTGCCACAGTCTTCACAATTGTCTAAAATTTATATGAATCCTGTCATTATCGTTACTGTCCGTACAGCATACGCTGTGACGATGTATTTTAAGCAGCAATTTTTATTCATTAAGTGCGGAGAGCCTTGCCGTACAAACTGCAGCAAAATGATCCGAAACATTTGTATGTTCAATAAAAACGTAACCAAGTAAAAAATTAAACAATAAACGTACATGTAAACTGTGTGAAAAAAACACATTTTTCGTCTTTTACCCTATTTCGCTTTCATTAAGCACACAAATTTCTTGAAAAAAATGTGTCATAAAAGAGTAGAAGAGCAAACAATGATTGGAACACAGCGTTTCGCAACGCATTATACAAGCTAATTGTGTGAATCTAGATTTTTAAGATTAACTGCGAAACAATTGGCACAGTTCGTCCAAATAACTGAACGCATATTTCAGGAATATTTTCACGTAACACTGAAAGTGAGCACAACAATTTAACACATTGAAAAAAATGATGATGCAGCCTCTTCACAAAAATATATGACAGCGTTGTGCATCATTAACGTAAGGTATTATTAGAGTTAAGTCACACAGAATTTTCTAACATAGAATAGTAAACTTTACAAAACCGTTGCTAAAATATCATGTGAACATTACAAGTGAAATAATTGTTCTCTTGAAATCTTGTTCCCAATAAAATCTGCAGTATTCATAAGGCGTTCGCATATCAAATAGCATTTTAGTTCGAAGCATTTTACTTATTTGAGATAACTGAACGTATATATTGACAGTAAAGTTAACTTCAAATGAACAAAAAGAATTTTCAGGAGTCAAAATCTTGCGATATTGAATGAAACAGACTGGTATCCTGAATTTTTACATGGGCTTGGTAAAAAAACATTATTCGTGATGCAACTTTTACAGCACTTTCTAGACAAGAAGTGTTTTTATTGCAAGAAAAATGAACAAAATCAGGCTAAATTTGGGTGAGATGTATAAAGTTTCTTTACCATTTCAATAATTTATTACAAATGCAATTAATAAGATATTTTATTCAGATTCGTGCTTTTGTATTTAGTGTTTGTTAAAGTTTTTAATCACATTTTGCATTTGTGTGTTTCGGGATCCTGTTTGTGAAAGAGACTGTATGAAAATTTTTTATAAGATTTTATGGACACCCTGTACAGCTTATGATTGTACATTCTCCAGTCTGTTAAGTAAAAATCACAGTCAACAGCAAATTATGTTCTCCTAACAGACACCAAGCATCGAAAAGAGGATTCAAATACGAAGTTTGTCTGAAGAAATAATTCCAAGTTTTAAAGTTTCAACTTTCCCAGTCCCTATAAATTGAAAAGTATCCTTTGTAAAAAGAGGAACACTAAATGTGAACAGAGGATTAATGAATAATTAAACCATTTTTCAGAATGAAACGCATAACTTTAGTAACTAGCGGAGCAGCAACACGCTGTTTGGAAACGGAAACTTGAACACACAGTTAAAATAAGATGAAAAACTTTAGCGAGTAGCGGCAAAGAAAGGCGTTGTGTGAATGAGAATATCCAGGACAATGAGAGCGTAACGAACGTACTCTTACGATTTAGGCAATGAGGATGAGCGACCACAAAACCAAGATCTAATTGTTGACACTGTCCACATGAAACTCGTCCTGCAAACACGACCTGCACCAGGCAGGGCAGCCCGACCTGGTCTTGTCGTCCAGGTGAAAGCAAAAATCCGGCGATAAAAGATGTTCCCTGCCTTCAAGAACAGAAGTTCAAGTTTTACAATGAGAAAAGAAGAAGGCTGAAGTCTTATTCCTTGTATGATTTATTGCAGAGCTATTAATGAGAGTATGTCCATTATTAGTATTCCATCATGTACAATTTATGTCGCTGAATTTATATAGATTATTATTATTCGATTTTTGTCGAAGGTAGCTTCACAAATACGAGTTATTTGGTGTTAAATCCCGTCAATCTACAGATGCTACAAAATATTAATGCCTCACATCACTATTTACTTTAAAATCTACCTGCATGCCCGAGACATCAGTCACTGAACAATGAACGTGAAAATAACTGAGCAAGGTACGGTCACAATAAAGTCAATATGGTGACAAACGATTTACGAACAGTTTTATCATCGTAAAAGCAAATATGAGCTGGTTGCTTGGGTTAGACTGTACCCGGTTTTCAATATAGCGAAGCTGAATAAGACTGCAAGTTCATTTCACGATTAATTCATTTAGACTTGGCGGTAGCTTCATGAGCTTAGCTAGGCTTCAGGGGATATCATTGTCAGTAAAATAATAGAGATCGGTCTTGCTTACACAGAAGCCGTGGACTTCGAGCTGGCCACTCACAGCCTTGCGTTCAGGGAGACCTGCCAAGGTCTGGTGCCACAAAAGATTCAACTCGAACACCTTCTCACCAAAGCCACTGATCAAAAATTCGATGGGTTTTGACACTCAGGTTTCACTCGTTCAAATTTGAGGTGAGGCAGCCTTTAGCTTATAATCTCGATTAGATGAGAAACCTGAGCTAAAACAGCAATCAACTTCGAGGTAGTGAATAGTATTGAGATGCTTTGATCGTGATAAAAAAGAGTAGCCCATTTAAAATCAAAATGGATGCTTTTGTATGTGTGTACTTGGTGTTTGGTTCTGTGATAAACATAAATTTGGAATTGAATCACCGAAACAGGAAGAACGTTATTGCTTTATTTTATATTCTTTTACTATATTATGACAAATCTGCGTTTAACTTATAAAATAATACGTGTTAACGATGATTGAAATTTCTCCGCTTGTGATAAAAAATTCAATTTTTTCAGCCAATCCAATGGAAATTAAAATTTAACTCTACTGAAATTAGTGACTTGCAAGGACTAGGGTATTGCATGAGTTACCCCAATTTTGACTACAACTGATCAGTTCTTTTTGCATCATCACTTTTTCTCCGTACTGCTTGGGGTCCAAAATCACCATACTTAAGAACTTAAATTGCTTTCAAACTGTTATTTTATTAAACGAAGTGAATGCATCTCTATTTTCAGTCGGGTTTATAAGCGGCCTTATACGAGCTGAGTTTGATTTTACACATATTTTCCCGTTGAGTAGTTTTCCCTATTATTTCTTTGTAGTTTCACATCATTCTTACTCCTACTCTGAAATTCTACATCATTTATCACTAATTGGCAGATCAGGCAATTTATTTATTATAGACAGTGTATACAATAGACACAGTATCTCCATCTCTTTCAATCTCTATATCTGTGTGTCCATCCCATTACTTCCTATCTATTACTGAAGAAAAATTATTGAACTGAAATCAGAACCTGTACTATAAGCATTGTATTGTGGATAACAAAGGTGCCGGATTACTATGAAATACGCCATTTTCCATTATTAGTCTTCTTTTCCTACACGGCTAGGTTATCGGTGAATAAGATACAGAATGTAAGTGCTGTTTATATTCAAGAGAAATATGTCTTTAAAGCACAATAATTTGTCGTATATCTTTATTACATTCATCTTTACTGATTTCAAATTAGTCAAATCTAAATTGTTTAATTTCCACGGGAACTGTCTAGTTGTTTTAAATACAAAGTGTCCCAGCTTTACGGTACCCCAAAAAGAAACAGATATAAATAAAAAAGTTTTTGTGGTAAAAAAAAGAATGCACCTTTGCACAGCATATAAAACTATTTGATTTAGATTACAAAGCATATTTATAAAGACTATTTCTTTTAGATAGTCAGCCTTAACTCTTGAACTTCCATGTGCTTTTATGACCAAGATATACATCAACAGCTGCATGTATTTTAAGCATTTTTTCGTGGATACCAAAATAAAACCTCAGAACTCAATTTTTGAGTTACGTTTGTTTGTTTTCGGGCGCCGTAACGCTAGTACATCCTGTGTGTGCTGGCAAGAAGTCTTTGTAAGCACTAGCTTCCTAAAAAATGCGTAAACAAATAGACAGAGCAAGGTTCATTAAAAAATTATGTGCATGATCAAACTCCAAGAGCTAATTTCAACAAATTAATAATAACAGGATCAAATTGAAAGCCTGAGCTTCAACAAAAATGATGTGCATAATCAATTTACAAGCACCAAATTCAGTATTTAAATGATGTTCACGCTCAAATTACTTTTTCATTGAAACAACATGAACTCAGAAGGCCATGTAATTAACGTAGTTACTGAACCCTAGCTGTCACCGCGTCAGTATTCGCTCTCTCACAACTCAACTAAAATTAATCGATTACACTTTAATGTGCTCATAATAGCAGACGCGAGAGAACACAATTCATTTCTAATAGTTGAACTATCGAAGTAACTCGTCAAACTGAAAATTTCTGTTTGATTGAACGGAAGTCTTCGCTGCTCTTATGAAACTCAAACGTTCATGTGGTACTCAAATTCTAACAAGAGAACTCCGTCAAACGTACTGAAGAAAAGGCAGAAGTAAAATTGTGTTAGCTCGACCCTCTTGACTCGTAGTTTAATAAACATGCAATATCAGGAAGTTGTAGCGTAGATGCAGAAGTGAAATTGGGGCTTCTTATAAGAAATTATATTTAGGAAAGAGAAATCTGGATACAGTATTTGCAACTGTAGCTCAGTGAAACGGGTAAATCAATGAAATTGTGCTACGGGTTCTGTAGTCACGGCTCTCAAATGGACAAACAACACAAGCAAGGCTGCAGCATATAAGCTGCAGTCCTGTTTCACTACTAATAAGTATCATCAGAGCTGCAATTCAGCGATGGCCTCGACAGTCATAATTGTAAGTGAAGATAAGAACGTTATCCACCAGAAGTTCTGACACAGGAACAATGGCGCCACAACCTACGTGATATCTGTTATTACACACCTACGCTAAGATAGCTCCTGGCATCAAAGGCGTATGTGAAAGCAGGTAGTTTTAATTTCACTGACATAATGCATAGTCTGTCACTACAGGTATTTCGATATGCTTGCATAAATACTGAATTTGTATGCGATACATTGACATGCACTTATTACCCGTGACATGAGCTGTTTTGAATTCCGAGTACTGCAATCCACACTTGCTTTCAAATTTCTCTCAGAACTTCTCCCAGTGTACTCCCAAGAGAACAAGTGTCGTTGTGACTTGTAATGTATGACGATTCACATTTGTGTGTAGATCTACAGTTTCCTTTAATAGCATTTTAAGGCAAAAGACTTCTAAGATCGAAACGTCCCGGTTTAAAATAAAGCGACAATTGGGTTCAGTTTTGTGAGTGCAACTCTGCAGAACCCTCGTCTCTTACGGTGCTAAGCAAACGTTGGAATCTCGGAGTAAATCAGCTTAAATGGGAAAAATTAAATTGCAGCCGGAGCAAATGTTTGATATTCTCTAGAAGAGAGCTAAACGGTTGAGACTTGTTCAACACTTCACCACTATTTGCTCTGTTGATAGAGACGCAACTAAATGAAATTCTCTCGAGGGTGCTCTCCAATTGTCAATTTCTCTTCGGCTTAGCTGAAAACAGGGTTGGGAGATGACATCGTACAGGTTGCAGCATTACGAAACTAAAGTAAACTTATTCGCCAAAAATATTAACACGTTGCCTCCGATTGCCTGGCCGGTGTAAATCTTCACTTTTTACATATTATTACTAGAAGGTACTATTAAATTTAGAGAACCTAACCTCAGTGACCCACATACGTACCACTTCGGAGTCAACGTGTTAACGCTGTTCGAAGCGCTGCTAGTCAACCCGTTTACCCTGAAACAATAACAGTAATTTCCCTGTTCTTGGACCTTACGAACAGAATTAGTCCCAGAATCAGAGACCCCGGCTTGATTACCAAGAGTGCCAGAGCAGACAAAGGACGACTAGGAATTTACGTATTCCATAGAACCTGAGGTGCAGAAAATGACAACTAACTTCTGTGATACTCGTACAATCAACGACCGCACCGTAGAATTCGTTAGAAACTTGCTTTGGTAGTGTAGCCTTTCTGGGAACTCAGCTGCTTTTGATGGTCTGATGATTCCTCACCGTCAGACAAATGTGACATCGAGGCGATGAATTACCACGAACAGACAAACTTTCCATGAAATCACAATTAGGACAAACTTGCTGCCCTCATCCAGCCCGCGTAGAGAACTTGAGACGGAGCTTCTTACCTTTGAAGATGTCTATCAGAAAATTCTTTCAATACCGATGAGGTTCATCGATGTTCTTCAAAGAAATTTATAAGATCTCATCTAGAAACTCACAAAGAAGCTGAGATCATTTCCTCATTATGGAGAGAATATAAGATTGGTCTCACACGGAATGTGTGGAATACAAACAGCTAGGAACGGTACTGATCTTCAAAAAGAATTTTAAATCACCTGCTGCGGATGTTTGAAATTTAACAAATTAATAAAAAGTATTAGAATCATTCGGCCGTGATTTTTTACAAGGAATTAATTCTGACGAAGTGTTACACTGAATTCATAACTTATTTACGAAAAATGAGAAAAATAATGTGTCAAATACGATTTGCTCACGATTGAACTCCGATACAACTATAATTCATGCAGCACGTTTTAAGTACAGAAACATTTATTTTCCATACAGGTTTAAAAGTTTAAAAATTACTCGGATTAGTGATAGTTCAGAATTCTCTTTTTCTAGAAACATGATAATAGATTATAAAATTGAGTTTTAAATAATTATTCGAAGAATCACTTAGTAAATAAAAATCTAACAAAAACAGTAAGCGGAAAAATAAACCCGCTAGCTTGTGTACACGACGTTTTTCTCATGCTTGTTAAGTGCACTAGCTTTGGAACTTCTACGACTTGAATAATGTCAATATTGACTGCTTTCGTAGGACTTTACGACACACCATGAAAAACAGAAATTTAGATGATTTTCCCTGATACATGCTAATTAAATTTTCCGTCTCATAAAGTATCAGATAACAAATTTGATGCAATTATTAAAATTAAATTATTATTATAGTGCAATAAACTCAAATTAAGAAAGTAAAAAAGTGCAAAGCAAAATTTTAGTGTAAATTTGTTAAAAACATTGCTAGTATCTAGGAGCATAAACCTTATTGTGAATAACTGCTTGTAGACGTTTGGTGAAGTCAGCTACAAAGTTTCCTTAGTGTTCACTCTTATTTTCTACAATTTTTCTTTGCACAATTCCTTAAAAGACGATAGGGTTTTCTGAGCTCACAGTTCACCCATATCCTGCTCGTTATTTTCTTGTAGACACGTTTTAAGTCTTGTGTTTCATTCTTCATCCTCCATATATTTGATGGAGTTTTTATAGGTGTTGTAAGACTTTTGAGGTTGGATAAGCCCGACCTCAGCAATTTAACTTTGAACACTATTTGTATGATCGTATTAGTATTAGTCTTTAGGGAACAACATTTTGTTCTTCATTTCGCCCAGAATGACAGAATTTCCTCTTCTAGTTCAATTAAATAGGGTGACCCACAAGAAGTAAAACAAATTTAAGATTTACATGAAATGTTTTATTCACCTATTCTACAATGCATTTGACCGCATTTTATTTCATACATGAACTTGAAAAAAAACTAACTTGTAAGTTTTTAATTCCTTTCTTTTTATTTCTAGGATGCCATCGTTATAAAATTTCTACGGCGAGGGGCTTCTCCTTTTCAAGGAAAAACGTCCAACTTGGGGACTGAAAAAATACCAAAAAATGTTGCCAGAGTTCTTTAGTTAGATAATTAATAATTAATATACTGATGTTGCTCTACTTGAAAAGGGAGTCAAAAGTCACTAAAGTTCGTAACCTGTAGCAAATTTTCTGTTTTTTTCTGAGATATCCAGTAATTTTCACATCAAACGTGAAAAAGCTCATAATTCTACCGAGTTTTACCGTATGAAAAAATTATGTACCTCAATGTATGCAGCATTTCCGTCAAACGCATAATACAAACGAAAGCTCTTTTTCAACGAAAGGATTTTAAAAAATTGTTGACACGGCGGAGATGAAGTAGCGATGGCATCACACCAGGTCCTCCTTCCCAACCTACTCCAGATTCCCCTCCTCTCCACCAACCCCGTCCTCCCCCTCACCAAATCCCGTCCTCCCTC
>VCRD01000782.1:163451-195590 GCA_006783055.1 Trinorchestia longiramus
ATCCCGTCCTCCCTCTCCCCCAATCACGTCCTCCCTCTCCCCCAATCCCGTCCTCCCTCTCCCCAAATCCCGTCCTCCCTCCCTCCCAACCCCAGTCCTGCCTCCCTCAGACGGGCAGTGTGGGCACAGCTAACGGAGCGCAGTGCCGTCAGAAGCAGTTCAAGAAGCGGCACTAACTTCATCGAAAATTCGAGGCCAACTGAACTTTCCTTAAGACTGTGCTAATGCAATTAGCGTCAACGATACTACAATATTCAGTGTGTATCAGAGTGAATTGTTAAGGATACAACTAGACGCATTCTCTTATTATAGACGTTGACACCAGCATGTAAGTTTGAGCGACGTAACCTGCATTCGTTGTAATGGCTGCCACGTGAATGGGAATATTCAGTGAATATCGGTTCATCGTAGGAAAAACTGCATCACAATTTTCTGTAAGGTATTTTGTCCTTCACTGCGTCTTGTACAGTTGCCTAGGAAGGAGGTAGCGATTTCCCAACCAGAACACATCGAGTATATTTGAGTGCATTAACTTAAAGTCATCATAAATAAGGAAACAAAGTCATTTTGGTTATACAAGGATAAGTTAATTTGGATTAATTAGAAGTTAGAATTTAAACTTAAAGGAAAATTTAAGTTTCAGTTTACGTCATTCTAACTTGGACCTCTAAACCCAAATGAAAACACATTTACTTATACGGGGTGCAGCAGCATAACTTCCTTCTTTTCAACGCGCTTTGCTTTGAAAAAAGGAACTTATGTTGCCGCATCCCGTATACGGTATACGATGTGGTTCTAGGTGAGCTGCACAAAAAAAAACAAAGCCTAAACAGATCTTAGGAAGTTTTTATAATTTGCCCCTTCATTTAAATTTAAATAGGAATTAAAAGGGGCATCTTAGTGAAAATGGTGAAAAATTCAATTTTCGGTTTTTGAGTTGTGATTCTTATGGTGGCAAAAAAATGGGCACGATCGTTTGTAGATATTGATTTTCTCTTTCCAAAACTCTATTTACTTTTGTTCCAGCATGGAAACTGTTAGAGGAGGTCGATTTAGGTCGAAAATGCAAAAAATACTTTATTTACCTCTGAAATCATCAGTATTTCGAAAAAATGAAAAAAGTGCACGAATAAAATGTGCTCTAAATTCAATGTTACCTACTGTGTTACGCTTAGTTTCGTCGTACCATGCATTTAAGCTTTTCACTAAGATGCCCCCCTTAAGCACGAGACTAGATAGCACAGAATTTATATCAAGAACATAGGTCTCTGTCAGCAGGAGTACAATTTAATAGCAGACTTTCAAGATCAATTCTGAGGGACAGCAGCGGTACAACAAAAATTTGGATCTCATAGATACCATCTGGCAGGGGAGTCTCGGCAAGCTTACGAGGAGATCAGTAAGGAGAGCCAACGTAAATGAATGTCCAAATCTTCGTAGGAAAGTAGGAACCTGGAGAGCCCTAACCCTGAAAATTTTGAGTTGTTGGGATCTAAGAGAATTAATATTTTGACGGTGAAACGAAGCAATGGATGTTTCAGATTTGTTGCACTCCTTGGAAATTAGGAGACTGAACATTGTTAAAATTAATTGTGGACCTCGAAAGCGCATTACAATTGTGGCTAATATGGAAAATTAGTCTTGAAGTAAAGCAAAGTTAATTTTAATATATAAAAACAGAGAATATTAACGCCACGATGCTACAATCATCAAAACATCTTCACAGTATTAGTTCTACTAAGGGTTTGTTCATCAGCTATTTTCAATATTTGTTATTTTTGCGGCAAAATCTTTAAATTATGATTATTCCATCTTAAATTCATATATTAAATCAATAACATGCAGCAAATTTATTCATAAGTTACTCCCCTTCGATTATGCCTTTCTTCTTCTAGAATTATAATTTCTTTGGTGAAGTATCCATAATCACCTTACGCAGAGCCCGATCTCTCATGGAACGCTTCGTGACTTTTCCTAGAATTTTAAGCCCTTCCAGGCGGAACTTCCTACGTTACGTTAGTTACTCCTACTCAAAATTTCGTGACACACCACGAGGAAACCCTAGCAACCCGTTGCGCGCCGTTCAAGGCGCCGGAGATACAGGTGTTGGGAGCTCTCTAAGGCGTCAGGGATACAGACTTTGGGAGCTCTCTAAGGCGTAAGGAGCTCTCTAGGGCGCCGGAGATACAGGCGTTGGGAGCTCTCTAAGGCACCGAGGATACAGACTTTGGGAGCTCTCTAAGGCGTTGGGAGTTCTAAAGCGTTGGGAGCTCTCTAAGGCACCGAGGATACAGACTTTGGGAGCTCTCTAAGGCGTTGGGAGCTCTAAAGCGTTGGGAGCTCTCTAAGGTGCCGGGGATACAAGGTTCAGGGATACTTCATCTCTTACACAGGAAGCGTAGCGGGCATCGATGGGATCTCATCCATCTCATGTCGGGGTAAAGACGCGCCACAGAGGCGCAGCTCCTCTCTAAGAGTGCCTGACAAATGAGCTAAAGTATCCATCCTCAACCCATTGGCGTGCAATCGCGGTCGATTTTCGATAAGAAACTGTATTGGTATTCTATCTTACATGTGGCTTAAATGTGAAGATGCACGAATAAATGCTTCAAAATTCTTTCAAACAGAGGTTCGTGGGCTGAAGATTTGAAAGAACAAAGCTTCTACGAATCAAGTTTCTTTTCTGCACGAATTATTTGTTCACAGTATTTTCTTACGAAGAGAAATTCAAGCGTAGTTTACAATCGGAACAAAGAAGCGTTAAATGCGTTCTCCAGCACGAAATAGGGTAACTGATTCAAAATAAATTACTTTAATAATTTATTTATCATTCATTTTTCGCTTACTTGCGTGTCTCTGTATACTGTCAACAGAGCCTAAATTCATTATTAAGAGTCAAACATTCTGACCGCGTCTGCAGCTCAGAAGCAGATCAAGAGTGACCTTAGGAAAGTGCTACAAAAAGATTTACGGTATAACAGGACTCTTAAGGGAATTGTGAAGATTGATGGCCTAGAAATAGTAGTAACCCGGCAAGTGATTCATCTTCCAGGAAAAGTTTTCTCCCTCGGAACCTTCATGATATCATACAAGTTGCCATTGAATTACTGGAGGTAAAAATCAGTTAAATAGCGTTCAGCACATTGCGCAAAGAAGTGATAAATAATTGATTGTAGTGCGAGCACAGTGTTGATTACATTTTAAGTATTTTAAACTTTTCAATAGCATGCTAAATTCTTCTATAATATGGCCTACAACATTATACTAAGTTCAAATATACCATAAAACTTGATGAGGTTCACAAGAACGCAATTATTATTTATTATTATTATTTTATTATCATTAATTATTATTAATTAATTATTTTTACATGAAATACGGGATAGAACTTGTGGTAATCATTCTTCGTAGTGCACAGGCACATTAAATACACTATTTATGTATATGATAATTAATGTCTGTACAACTAAGGCTAAGCCATAAACCCTACGTCGTATATTGGAAAATGATCCCTACTTTCTGCAGCAACAAGTACGAGAAAGTGGAGCAAGAATTTTTGGTCAAAAAGCATTAGTTCTCCACAGCTTGTGACTCAAATCTGGTTCATTACTGGCAAAACACTTCTTGAAACCATTTTGATTGTTTTGCAGAAGATGTATTTTTCTGCTAATTTTGATACTTACGATACTTATGATCCTGCGGCACATCCAGAAATATCTTACTCGCTTGGTTTCAAAATAATCGTTTTTGGCGAAAAGTTAAACCACTGACCTTTGTTTTGTAAATCAAAGTTGGAAAATCAGTCAATGATCGAAAATGTTTACATACAAAGTCTCACGATGAATCATGCTTTGAATATTAAACAAATTAAGCCAATGACTCAAACATGATGAGAGATCTATAGAAGCAGTAGCACAAAAAAAGAGAATCGTTTAGTCATGTTCACCGTGTGTGGACTATTTTACTAAACACTGTGAAATTGAACTTTCACAACAGAAATTTTTTCACGCAAGACAACGTTAGCAAACTACACAATGGTTAACCTTTGCTATTAAAAGAAGTGTCACCGATCATGAAGCTCCAAACAGTTGTTCAGATCACTGTTGCAGGGACTGAAGGCTATGCTTCCGGTGAAGAATGTTCTACAGACTCATTTGACCACGTTTTCCTTCATTTCATATCAAGCTGAACAATAACAATAATAAAACACTAGGTATGAAATTACACTAACAACAATTTTAAGAATTTACGAACGACAAACACTGGTAAGTGGAAACACTGACACTGAAATGGTACTCATTTAACTCACATTTTTAAATTAAATTTTATTTCTGATGCTTTGATTCAAAATTTGGTGCCCACAATAATTAATTAATGATATAAAACCCGATGTCCTTCGAGTAGAAGATTTGTTCAACTCAAATGTATATTCAGTCAATAAGTTTAATAGACGTATTATAATATCATATTCATCCTATTGCCTGCCCGTGTTTCATACTTCCGAGATAGTGTCTTTAAATTAATTTTCCCGGCGAAAGTTGCTCGTTTTGTTTCTTTATAATCGGTCACACTTTTTAAAATAAAGTAAATGAAAATATAGATTACGTGGACAGAACTATTAATTTTCATTACATGCAGATAGTTTTCTAGTTGTGCTGGTAGAGTTTTCATTGATGACAGCCTGCAATTCCTCAGAATTGAGTCCATTGGAGCGTCTTTTTCTTGGTTCGTCCTTTAGATTGAAATCATTCTTTTTGAAATGTGAGATCTTCTACAGGTCTTTTCATTCACCACATCATTTCCATAAGTGTCTTTGAGCGATCTTGCTGCTGAAATTGCTGCATTGCCCTTATGAAATTCATAAAATAAAATATGCCTAATTTATTCTTTAATTAGACTATTCATTTGGACCAACAATGGTTATTTAATACAATAATTTTCACAAAATCTGAAAAAAATATAATTTTAATGATTCATACGGTTACACATGTGTCATTTCAAGTTAAATCAATGCATGATGCCCTAAAAACATAACATAAAAAAATAGACAGAACTTTCGTTACAACCCGATGCGTACATTAAACGCCCTTGAATAACATTATAAATGAACTAACGCAGGATTGCGTTCAGACTGCCTTTAATAAAACAATTGGACGCGCAGCACAGCGTTGGAGCTCTTTCCAGAGCATCAACCACGCTTTCCTTGATTATAGGAAGAAGAGGCACGACCTTCAAAAGAGACATTCAGGAGTCCGTGAACAGTCCACAATGTGCAGCAAATGTCTAGGGTAAGAGCAGCGCCCTCGGACCAGACTCGCTAAGTCTATTGGAAACGGTCCCAAGCACCTCTTGAAACAAACTTGGGACTTAGAGAGGCAAAAAATGAACAAGTGTACTTGTGTCCTTAGCTGAGAGAAACACGGAACACTGTCAGACATTTCTTCAGCACAAAGGTGGGAAGAAATTATCGTATATATTTTGGAGGTCTACCACACATTGTTGAATTAAACAATTTTTCAAAAATACGTGCAAGCAAGTTTGACATCTAGTAAAGTATTATTTTCACAAGCTCTGCGACAGTCAATTTCTATGAGACTTTTAAGTGTTACTCCAGTGGTCGCCGGGATAATCCAAGTAAATCCATGACACTTGAATGTCGTAAGCTTCACGGTTAGAGATTATTGCTAAAATGATACGAGCTACCAACATTTAACTCAGTGGTGTCAAAGTTTGGAAATTGAAGGACAATTAAAATGGATAAAATTTTCACTGCTAGTCAAAGAAGAAGAGTAGTTGTAAGAGCAAATGACGGTCACTATTATAATTAGAGGAATAACGAATGTTTACCTAGAAACGTCGCAGCTAGCTGAAGCAATGCGAGAGGTTAAAATTTTATAAAAAAGAAGTAGAAATTTAGACAAGCAGAAGTTGCCACGGTAACGCAAAGCTGTCGTAAAGACGCTCCAGTAAATAAATGAAACTCCTGGAGCTTCGGATCAGAACTTCATTAACATTGTTCAATAAAATGACGGAGGTGATACCCTTGCAAACGACGATTCATACTAGAAAACAAAGAAAAAAGTTTTTATTGAACGAAAAAAAATGTGCCATGCAGATAGTAGAACTAAGACACACTGATTCATATTTGAAAGCTCAAGTTGTATTTTATTTCTTGTCAGAAATAATCTGTCAAGCTGAGTGAACGTAAAGCGAAGGCAAGCCTTCGTTATTAATAATTATTTTGTCCTTGTTAATGAAGGCAGCACCGCTGACATTAAACATGAAGGCTGATGAGAGACACAAACAAAAAAATTTTCAGACTGGTATTCATGATGTATCAAAAAAGTTTGTTTGCAACAGTTTACAAATGTCGAATACATTTTCTAATCGACGACGCTGAGTGAAGTTTATCACAGGATGTCCACTGTGTAAAGTGAATATGACTGAACGAGTCAAATGGAAAAATATGCAATACACTGTCACATCAATATGTAGCAAACATGATGACGTAAAATTATTTTCAGAACTCTGTCGTGTATTAAATGCTACACGGTGCCAAAGTTTCATTGATGAATTGATGACATGCTATACTGACTATTCAATTGAAAAATACTCGTGAAACTGCAAACAAAATTTGTAATTTTTTTCGGCTTGCTCGAATTGTTGTGAAATGACAAGAAAACCACACCAAAAATAAATATAAAAAGTTGGATGCGCAGATTTTACCTGGCGTATAGAGACTGCCAAAACTTTCTGTCTGGTTTATCATTTCAAAATGGGTTTTACAAACTCGACATGCAAAAAGTTACTAACATCTGCAGAACACGACGAACACTGAGCCCTCTCTATGAGTCAAAACTTGCAAACATGCAATAGCAGAGAAGTTTCAGTAGAATCAAATGTGTACATTTAAATTAACAAATGAAATCAACGAAATATATTTCACAATTGGAAGTTCAGAAGGTATGTAAATTACATCACACAACAATGTTCGTATTTAGAGGGCCATCCAATTTTTAACACATGAATGAGCAATGTACGACAGCTTAGTAATTACCTTACATTAAGTAACTTAACGGGTACAGAAATTTGAAGCAGATAAGAATAAGAGAGACATGAGAAAATAAGAAATGTAGTAGAATGCATTTGAAGGACACTAAATATACTCTTACGACCTGAATAGCAAACTATGTACAACAGAAACAGGTACTTCATTTTACATTTACGATGAAGTATTCTCTAACTAATTCGAGGGTTGGAAATTACTGCGCTGTAACAGAATCAAAGTAAAGCTTATGAAACTATACACGTACATGAACACAAAGAATGCAAGTGCACGTCATGGCCAAAGTTGATCGATAGCAAGCATTCTCTGCATTGATTGCATTAATATTTGAGATGATGGAATGCCTGTGCATGCACACACGCCGTGACGTAATGGCTTCCATCCAATTACGTCAGTCGGGTTTCACATAAGATTTGTAGCTGTCCAATTTATTTTTTAGGGCCGCGTTTGACGAAGGATTTTATGGCACTAATTAACATGATTCGTCTCTCTAACAACAATTTCTGCTCGTCTAAGCAAGCAGGTGCTGGAAACAGATGCAGTTTTTGAGCAGAACGCCCTATGGCGTCGGCTTTCTGGCATTTCAAAATAAACCTCAAGGAAAACCCTTGACTATCCACATCATGCGTGCATCGCACATCTTTCTTTTCCCCTCCTTCATCCATTTTCGTTTTATCTCTTCTGGTAGAACCTGAGCTAAAATCTCCTTCACATATTTATTTTGTACCACGAACTATATCTGTCCAGAGTCGTGATAATTGTTTTTAGAGAGTCGTATAATTTATTGCGTACTGCGAGCCATATTAATTGTGCACTGTAGGTCATATAACCGTCCTGTACAAAGTGTCATAACTATTGTATACCAAGAGTCGTATCATTATTCTGTAGGGCAGGGACTTCTTGCGTAAAAATTGATGACTGATGGAATGATTGTTACTCCTCCTCCTATCCTTTACTCTGGGTCTGTGTTCGATTGAGGTATGTATGCGAGGTTGAAGTCTCTCGGCCTGATTAAGTACGTGATTGATGCCTGAACTTTAACACGTTGACTCCGAAGTGGTACGTATGTGTACCACTTAGGTTAGGTTCTGTAATTTTTTCAGATCCTTCTAGTGACTATGCGTACAAAGTCAGGTTTTACACCAATCAGGCAATCGGAGGCAACGTGTTAAGCAGCGTGGGACTTGGGCAGCAACCCAAGAATGGACAAATCGGCTCGCTCCTGTTGCCCCATTCTATCTTATTCTACTAGCACCAACCACCACCACCACCACTGCGAAGCCTTGAGTCCTAAGCATAGAGTACAAAACTGATACGAGTGATCTACACAGGCTTTAATCAACCATTGATTCATATGAAGTGCTCGTTTCAATTCGTGCCACAGGCGTGAACATTCATGACAGCGCTTCAGTGTCTTTCTATTGATTTTTTATGCTTATGAAAAACTTTGTAAACATTACGCATTAACAATTAATCCAATACATAAGATAATCTGACATCAAACATTGCATTCTCAAAATACACGCAGCAATTGAGCGCAGAGCGAAACTTTGTCACTTTCGAAGGAATGTTCGGCAACGATAAACTTGTATTGATAATCGAAATCCTAATGTGTTAATAACACTGGATTTTGCATAGTCTAACCTTAATTAATTGTCATTGCAGAGTAAATTATAATGAAAGCGGAGTAAATTAGCGACAGTGCAGGGGAAATAAGTATCATTATGGAGTAAATTAGTATCATTACGGAGGAAGTTAGTATCATTAGGGACTAAATTAGTATCATTGCGGAGGAAGTTAGTATCATTGCGGAGGAAGTTAGTATCATTGCGGAGGAAATTAGTCTCATTAGGGATTAAATTAGTATCATTACAGAGGAAGTTAGTATCATTAGGGACTAAATTAGTATCTTTACGGAGGAAGTTAGTATCATTAGGGACTAAATTAGTATCTTTACGGAGGAAGTTAGTATCATTAGGGACTAAATTAGTATCATTACAGAGGAAGTTAGTATCATTAGGGACTAAATTAGTATCATTACAGAGGAAGTTAGTATCATTAGGGAGTAAATTACTATCATTACGGAGTCAATAAGTATCATTGTGGAAAAAACAAGAAAACAAACTCGACAAATATCATTCAAAAATAAAATTTCTATATGATTTCGGTCACAACAAGTACCTGAATATTTCTTATCGACGCACAGCGCTTTCCAGCTTACTGAGTTTAACTTACGTTTTCTCCAAGAACTTTTCATTGACTACAGTATACATGAACACACTAGATTTTCTTACTAGAATAACTACGAAAAGATTATTACTCAAATAACTCACCTGACTTCATATACTGCGTTATCGCGTATCCTACGATAATAATTAGACTAGTTTTATTCAGAACTCTATAGCTAAAACAAAGGTCATAGGACCAGGTTCGCCTTAGTATTGTATAGCCAAGTGAAAAACTAAAATTTGAAGGCTGTTAGCACACAATCGCCACCATTATTCGTCCTATCAAGACAATGACTCTTAATCTCGCAGTGATTTGTGCTTTTTAACATCAAAATGACAGGAATGTACGTAAGCAAGCAACATAATACGGCTCAAGGAAAATTTACAAGCAATTTTACAGATTGTATTCGTGCAAAAATTCCATTTTAGAAGTTATTATTGTCAGTTCACTAATCTAGATAATTTTACATAATATTCATATTCATAAATCTTCAACGTTATGAAACTTATAAAGAAATGGGAAGTCAATTTAAAACTATATCTATGTATGAATAATTGAGCAGTGGACAAATCGCATAACTGTGTTCAAAAGCGACTAATTCTTCAAAACATCTGGCACCTAATTTTAGAACGAGGAACTTATAATAAATGTTCTCCTTTCCTTCCAGATGGTACAACTGTTTACGAAAGTTTGCAATGAACAAAACAGTGTATGGCTGTAGTGAGTAAAGACAGAGGCTCTAGACTTAAATCAGTTTTACTAAACTTTTACTGAACTTTTTCATTGAACTGGAAAATTATTTTCCAGTACAGATATCCTCCGATCGCCCACGCCTGCTGCAGTCACTGAAATTTAAACTTTCAATGCCCTTCAATAACAGATGACGCGCTAACATCTTTCATGCCACTTCTTATGTCTGTCTATCTCTTTTAATTTCTTTTGGCCTTTGTCGGTTGCAAAGTGTACTTTAACATGAGTAGGAGGAACCGGGAATATGACAAAGACCGAGTGCAGCACAAGTATTCATTATTAAACATATGTACAAAAAATCGTGAATATACAGGGTGTGCTAAAAAAAGCAGACCGAACTTTGAATTGATAAAGCCCTGCAGTTATTGTTGATAATTTAGTTCTGTAAAGGACAGCTTGTTACTTATGTAAATCAGTATCTACAATTCCACTTGCATAAATAAAACATGTTTGCAAGAACAAGTTTTCCTCGTAAATACCCTTCATTATGTAGTTAACAAAAGAACAAAGTGTTTGTAGTCACAACCTGGATTTCGACTAGAAGCATTAAACGTGTACAGGCCTTTTTGCTCAACATTTCCCCAGTTGAAGATCGTCATGCAAAGATACCATGTGGAAAAATGCAAATAAATACCAACAAGAAGGAACTAGCCATAATTTGAACAACAGCCGCTCTGGGTATAAAAGAACTGCGAGATCTGAATGAAATGTTGAAATTGTGCGAAATTTGCTGCTACAAACTCCACAAGTGTCAGTCAGAAGAAAATGTTTGCCTCTAACAAAGTCATCGTTCAATCGTATTGTTGTTTGTGATTTACATTAGTATCCTTACAAGATTCATGTAAGACATCAACTTCTGGAAACAGACTTTCCTCGTCGTAGGCTATTCGCTGAATGTCTTATTAACAAACATGCTCGTTTCATGGAAAAAGTTTTAATTGGTGACACAGCCGCTTTCTTAATGAATGGAAAAGTTAATACTCCGAATGTAAGATTTTATGCCCCAAAGCGCGATGCTCCTGAGTTCAATTTCGGCGTAAATATTTGTCAGGCAAAAATTTCTCTTTGGATTGGATTAGGCGGGAATGATTCCTTTGTAGGTCCAGTTTTCTACGATAACAATTTAAATGGTCTTATGTACCTCAACATGATTAATGAAAACATAGTCCCAGAATTTCGACACATTTACGGCAACCGGTTCGATGGACTATGATGGTTTCAAGACGGAGCCCGAGCTCATAGGCAGATCACTGTCAGAGACAAATTAGAAGAGCTCTTTGGTGCTAGCATTGTAGCCCTCAATCATGATATTTAGTAGCCTCGGAGATCACCGGATCTAACCGCTTGCGATTTTTGCTATGGGGCTATCTTAAGAATAAAGTTTGTACTACTCCACCAAAAAACAGATCAGTTACGGGAGAGTATCATCCGAGAAGTGAACCTACTTAAGGAAAATACCACATACGGTTAAGAGGGCAGTGCAAGCAATGAGATTGAGGGCGCAATTATGTTTAGAAAGGAATGGAGGTCGTGTTGAAGGAAAAGGGGCTTAAAAGTGAAGTGGAAGATTTTCATCCTGTTTTTATTAAAGGAGATTCATTGGTAATGAGACATTGATTATTAGGTATTATAATTTTTTATTCTTAAACTTTTGAGTTTCATTCATACCCCGGAGCAAACGTACTCTCGGTGGCCTCTACTAACAACGGTATTGTAACAATTTCGTGCAAAGAAACAAAATAAAATTTTCGGTGTTAACGGACAAGTATTTAGTGAACAAGCTGGCTTTTACAGAACCAAGTTATCAACAATTACTACAGAGCTATATCAATTCAAAGTTCGATCTGCTTTTTTTTGGGACACCCTGTATATTATAATTAGTTAGATATATAGACAAATATAGAGCATGAATCATCTAATCAGGTAACCCAAAACAGAAGAGAGTCACTGAGGTTGCTCAAGACAAGTGATTAAACAGAGGAATTGAAGACGAACTGCAAAATCAATAAATTGAATAGATATATCCTGACAACATTTCTTCTCGTTACATTTAAATATAGTATCTCTTCCGTGATGAGGCACCGACTATCCCCACAGCATGACCACTTTCTCCACTGACTGAAGGTGCTTCTAATTGTGTGTCACGTCGATACGTGTAAGAATAGTGTCACTTCAGCCAGCACGCGAGCATTGCTTTTGTCTTTGGCGAATGTGCGACATTTCCTCTATATGGGTGCATTGCAATTATAGTTGTACGATTGAGTCCATTCAATCGTACGTGAGATTTCCAGTTCATTAATTTCCATGACTTTGCACTATGCTTGTTCGTAACATCTTCAACATTTTAAAACTTTTGAAGGAATGGTACGTCAGTGTTTGAAAGAAAACAGTTGTTACAATTGCATAACTCTGCTGTGGACTAAACACATGTTGCCTCGTAATGCTGGTTTGAAAATAATCAATTAAAATGTAGAACAAAAACAGATGATTACTCTACAGCAGCTCTAAACGCATACGCTTTCACGAGCTGGTATCAGGCTTAACCATGAACTTTTGTATCGGAAAACGGATCAACGAAACTCACCGTGCAATTGACAGCCGTAGCTTCCACTGTGCTCCTCTATTTTAGTAATGAAATTTTCCTTGCGTTTCTTCGTGTGCATGTTTGCAACGGGAAGCCTGAAAGCTGCGTATGAAGGGGTCTTAAAATCCGTTTAGATTAATTCACGAAAGCAGGAAAAAAGAATCTATTAAATTAATTATGAATAGACGCTGCAGTACAGAAGGGAAGCCTCAACCGAGAAGATACAAGTTATAGATAAGTTTGTACGCAGACAACACTTTCGAATGCACACATTGAGTCTAGCAAGTCTCTTGTCATTGTACTGAAATTATTTAAATAATGAAAACATTATTGTGCAAATCCTTCAATAATGGTGCAAATCCTTCAATAATGTGTCATCTTCAAGTTACATTTTTGTACAAAGAAAACTGTTATCATAGTCATGTTTCACATTCGCTGTACGACCAATTCTTATCACCACGTTAAGGTTACCTGTCTTTACATCAAACAAGAACAAACAATCTTTTTTCCAATCGAGTACACAGTACATAGACATTAGTACATTGGTTTTTCAAATTCTTAAGGTTAACATTCTAAGAGTAAGGGGGATGGTGAGCTCCATGCGACGATCCCAGGAGGTTGATGGGCGTCTTCATGGGCGGGGAGTTGAGAGTTGAGTGCTTAGCGGGTTGAGTGCACGGCGCGGCGTACGAGAAACAACTCGTGTCCATGGCCGGGTTCGAACCCGCGGTCTTTCTACATGAAGCAGAGACCCGATACAGAACACGGGCCGCAGACCACTCGACCACGGTGGCGATCAGTCTCATTGCTTCGTTATGTCCCAGCACACATTACAGCTGTGCTCGTCCCGCATGTTATGCACGCGTATATTACTGCAGCTTCTCCAATATCATACCGCTGCTCAAAATACTCATACACTAACTGGCATTTTTACACTCTAGTTTTAAACAGTAATGTCGTTTTCTGAACAAATTTTAACCGCTATCGCCGTTGCAGCAGTACTGAAAAATTTTCAAGTATTTTATTAATCAAAAACAGTAACTATAATATTGTACGTTTTACTCCTGCGCACAACCTTCATTAAACTTCCCCATTTTTTTCTTCAATCTCATACTCAGTAGGCTTAATAAAAAATTCAAAGTTTCCTCCCCTTTGCAGTACACCAAGGTCATTGTGATGTACAAACTTTACACTCATATTTAGTCATTCAATTCCGTTACTTTCAGCTGGGGAATTGGTTTATTCATATCGAAGGTGAAATATTGAGTAGCCGCTTTTCTTTGCCCCAAATGAATCTTTAGTTTTGATTGAACAATACATTGAAGCAGAAAAATAATCTCTGGACCTCTGGTATTGGCTGCTGGCTGTTCACACACATATGCAGTACGCTTCCTCTCCATGAGTCGAGAGGCACCAGAAAATGAAGACTAATTACCAAACTTTCTCGCCAAACCTGCCTATATTGACGGGCTTTGATGTATTGATGGTCGCGCCTATGAAAAAAGTTTATGTCTTCCATCTTCATCTCCGTTGCGTGGAAATTATTTTCTGATCAGCGGGTGTTCAGTCACGAGTGTGCCATCACGTGCTTGACTTCTGGTCCGTACTAACTTTTATCTTTGAACAAATACAGATCGATTAACATATCACACTCAAAGAATATCTTTAGGGACACGAAACGACTGTCATAAAGAAAAGAATATTCCCACATGAACAAGCTCATTGTCAGTAATATTTGTAAGTTAACCCTTTAGCGACTAAAAAGACAATTCGGTCGTCTTTCGCAGTCTTTGGGAGAATTGTTCTAATAATTAAACAGTGAGCAATATGAGGTTGCTACTAGGTTTGAACGCGGCGGCATGTTACAGCGTCGTTCTTTTGGCTGCCTGGCTCTCAGCGTGCTTCATTGCATCAGTGTACAGACGGTCTTTGTGAGCTTAGACGTAGAAACTAGAAAAACAAATTGGTCGCTAAAGGGTTAAATGCATGGTTCAAGTTCTGGTATTGCCATGCAACAACTTGTGGTATGTGCACACGCTCACACATCACACCAACGCGCACTCAAAATTATGTTAGTACGTTGAACCAATGCAGAATTTAAAAGCATTACTCTAATTTATGTAGGTGGGTGTGCATTGTAGGTGTGGAGGTACGTGGGTGTGTGCATGTGACAACCAAAAAGGTTGTATAATCAAAATTATTGTGTTGCCTAGTCTCAATTCCGCTCATAAGTGATGCCTAACCTCTGTTCTCTCTGCTCACACTTGAATCAGGTGGACATCACCCACAAAAAGAGCAGCACGATGATTCAAGTCAATTTTCTAGAGACTTGCAAGTACAAACTTAGTTCTTTGGTTGTATGGCCGGAAGCTCGAAGGAGAGACATCCGAGTACTTTGGTGTCAATTTGAGCACAGTATAGGAAATACGTAAAGAACTTGATGAATCAAACAGCAATTTCGAGAGTACGGCAGCTCGGAGACTTCCTTTCATCAACCTCGCTTGAAAAGAACTCTGTAATTTGTCGCATAGATCCAGGTTGTAATTTACATCTAATTCTGTCAACGCAAGGTCAATAGTCATGACCGAGGCAGCGCCAGAGTTTCGGAGCAGCACGTGAGGCTGTGGATTATTTAGGCCTTAATGTCTTGCATCACTAACAGGATCCAGTCTAGGCTGTCAGACAATGTCTCCCTCCACGTCACTCAAAAGATCGGTCGCTAAACTCACAAGACTCTAATTGTTAGTAGCATAAATAAGCAAGGTGTGGTTAAGGGAGACGTAAAAAAATCTCTGCGCAAAACTAGAATTTCCCAGTACAGCCTTTACGTTGTTTAATGAAACTTGAATGACAGCGAGCTTGCCTTACATCAGCTTTGATTATTACCTGATGTAAGGCATATTATACAAAGATGCAAAATGTTATCACACTACAAATTTGTACTCGAACCAACAAGACAGTTTTACCTCCAGACAAACATTCAAATTCAGCATGTCAGGGAACACCAAGTTCAGTTTTGTGCGCGGTTAGCTCACGCTCGTGTTTTACGGAGTAATGTTGAGCAACGTCAAGTCCGTCTCTTTCGCCAGGGTTAGAATAAATTACAGTGAACACCCATCATCTCCAGTCCACTCCCACGTGAGGGAAATGCTCTCGCGTTGCGAAACTCGGGCGCCACGAAGAATAATTTCTGCGGTCAGGAGGCCGAGCAGAAAACTCTTCACATAAAACTGGTAGGCTTATTCTTCGTGAAGGGAAAATGAAGGTGGAAGAGCACGCTGTATTTTCCAACATATCAAAGCTAAGAGGGTACGTTTTGTTACTATTTAGAGCAAGAAAAATGCAAAAGATGTTATCAGAAATTATAAAATAAAAATGATGGACACAAAGGACTAATTAATTTTTACTGTCAGAGTAGTACAATTCGGCTGCTTCATTGTCCAATATCATAATGCAATGTATACTGACTAATCATGTCCTCAAATTAATTAGCATGAACGTAGTCACCTGCCACACATCAATATGACTGATAATGTGAACATCTGAAAGCATAGGAAAATTCTAATTTCAACAATTGATTCTTATGTGTAACGTTGATATTGTTTATAGATAGCATAGTTTTTAAACTTGATGTTTATGTTGACGTTCCATATCCTAATAACAATGAAATTTAGAACTAATGAATCTGAAAAAAGGTGCTGCATGTTTTTCATGTCGATCGAAAATAATTGTTGCATAAAGTGAATTCGGAACTCCTGTTTCAGTCCGTGCTGACAAATAAACGATAACACGTGTAACATCAGTGAAATAACGAACCCATAAAAGCTTCCAGGCAAGAGCGTACCAAAGAAATTATTTTTACACTTGGCCACACTTTGAAACTTTCAGAAAATATTATGGAAATTTAAGTAAAAAACAACCTCGAAGCGCTCGCCAAACGAGAAAATTTGGACAGTAAGTTACAGCAGCAACTTTGGTAGAATGGGCCGAAAAAAGTGCGAATTTAAGCAACAATTTCTTTTCTTTCAAACGAAAAGGCAGTCATTAAGCCCATAATTTTGTGACGAACACAGTTGAGGTGCACAAAACACAGTCACCATGAACAAATTCAAAGTCGTACTCAAATACGCACTGGAATGGTAGCAGAAAGATGCCTTTTGCGAGAGTTGTTTAAAAGAAATGGTACTCTCTTTCAGATTGGCCTGTCCAAAACAGTTTTGAAAGTGCGGCTTGAAAACAACATGCAACAAGTTCCGGAAATAAGTAAGATATAATGTATGTATAACGAAAAATAATACCACCAGTTGTTTTTACAGGAATCAGAATGAGGGATCGTGAAGTGAATTAAAAAATAATATAATTTATACCAGATAACTAGATTGGGTGTTTGAATACGTTGGAAGGTCAATTAAATCATCATTTTAAAATAATTTATTAACAAGAAACGAATGCATTCATTTTTATAACTACATGCAACT
This sequence comes from Trinorchestia longiramus, assembly GCA_006783055.1. Taxonomy (NCBI): domain Eukaryota; kingdom Metazoa; phylum Arthropoda; class Malacostraca; order Amphipoda; family Talitridae; genus Trinorchestia; species Trinorchestia longiramus. The sequence goes on from VCRD01000782.1 coordinate 180,559, forward strand.
ACATTACTTCTATCGACGTTTACCTGAAAATCATCTTCCGATAAATTACAAACACATACAACATTATTTAGGTGAAAACCCGTACCGGTGACACGAAAAAAGTTTTCAATTTCAACACCAATTAAAATCATATTCTCCTACGAAGAAAAAAGATCGTTACTTATAGAATAGATGCTACTGAGATGTATAAAAGATGATACTGAGAACAATACGAGTGTTACATTATTCTACCATATTAACAATGTTGTTTTATGGAATGTTAACATGCTTCAGAACGTGTATGACATCCACGACACATTTCTGTTGACTCACACCACAAAACACCATCTCGTGCCTGCGCAGTGCTTCTGATCACGGGTCTGCTGCGTCTGTTAGCAAGTCAAACAGACAAGCAAAACAGCAAAAGTGTTTGTTGAAACATGCTGAAATATCAACGCTGCAGTATGTTATGTCGGTAACACGGAGTCCTACCGTAAGCATGGCTCTGCATGACATTAATAAGTCATAGCATTAATTGACTCAGGCGTACCCTGCAGTGATTTGCACGACGCTTTTGTTTTGGTTGAATAAAGTGTAATTGTTGCAACAATTGCATTTCTGAGAAAACAGTATAATCACAGAGTCGAACATTTTTACCCCGTATTTCTTCACTTACGCTGAAGTTTCAAAATTACGAATACTTGGAAAGAAATTCTCCAATATCGCTAGATTCGCTTGAAAAATGACTCTACCAGCCTTTGAACATTTTTCCTTACAGTTCCTGGTAGAATAATTTTCACATCTGGCAAAACATCTAAATATACCTGACTAGAAATGAAAATATCAGACAGAAGTATAATTTAGGAACTTTCCCTTTGATTTTTCAATAGTTCTGTGATAACGCTCATCGTGGGTGTTTGATACCTGAGATTAGCAAAATATAAAAAAACAGCCTAACTACAACATTCAAAGCCGTTCTCAGAATTCTGGTATGAAAACCTAAAAACACGTTTATGAAATGATCTCTCGTGATAAATGAGGTCGGTATTTGCTATTTTTCATGTATATGGGGTACTGAATTCTGTGAATAACTCGCAGTGTTATTTACGAGGTTCTTCAACAGAAAGTCTGGTAGTAGACAACACTGAAAAACCAAAGATTGTCTTTGTTTAGAAATTACAGGATGTTCCAGCGTTACGGGACCTGAAAACAAACTTTTACAGCTTAAAAATTGAGTTTTAAGAGGTGTCAGATTGTTTTTGGATCCCGTAACATTAGGAAACACTGCACTAGTTCTTGATGACATCATACATCGAATACAGTTCGGTAATTATGACCATAATTCGCTTGAAAATAGCAAATGAGGAAAACTCTGAAATGGCTCAGATTAACAAAGTAAAGCAAGGATGTTTTCTCGCTTTAGCTCGCTTTCGACTTAGAATGGAAACTTCGTCAGCTTGAAAGGAAAAGTGCTAATAACGAAAAATCCTGTTTTATAGTAATCCAACACTTTTGGTATCGACAGTCAAATGCTTAAAATACGTGCACTGAAAATATAAAAATGGAATGTTTTAAAAATTGGTTTTTATGCTCAAATATCTGTGAGATGATTGAATTTTTAGGGTCCTAAATTTCAAGAAGGCTTATTTTCACCTATCTTTTCCATAGTGCATGTTCTCAAACACATCTATAAATAAACGAATTTTATTGATACGATTGATTCATTATTCATTCAACCTTTACTCTCACCACCCTTTACGTACATCACCCATCCCTTTCTATGCTCGAACTCTCACTCTTTCTTGATCCATTCCACTTCCCTCATCGATATTGAAGCCGTTTAATTGTTGAAACAATTTGATAAAGCCAAGTGAATAATTCAGTCCAGCTGTATTCATGTTACAGAATTTCCGTGTTACTATAAAATGCGATTAATTTCCTCAGATGTAATGCTGATGTGTTACATACAAAATGAATATGTTGTCATTTAACAGTATACGTATAGAAGACGTCTTTTATATATTAGTGTTGATTGACATTAATGGCACACTATATGAGTTCAAGCTAAATTAAGAATGTGTAATTTGCATTTTTAATTCTTCGTTTTCGTATATTTTTTGAAAAACGACCTTTGCGTTTCTGGTACGTTGTAAAACAAGCAATCAAACAATTATTTTTTTGCGTTAGTGAATGTACGAACAGAAGATAGTATCGATACCAGTTCTTGTCATTAACATTATTTTTCACAAAAACAGATGAATTTGTCCTTCTTAGGACATAGAGAGGACAGCGATTAATGCAGGATGTATATAGTATACCAAGTAGTGAAAGTATAGTGCGGCAGTCAAAAAATAATGAATGCTTTTTACGTTCAGAGTTTGATTAACTTTATTTTAGAAAAATGGCCCATAAACGGACCGGAAAAAGTATAAAAAAGTCATAAAGAACAAATGAAAATAAGCGAAGCTTGCAAATAAGAATATGTTTATTTTTAGCCTTGCAATAACACGGATATTGTATTATTTGCACTTTGCTGATGAAATCACTCTATAACTGGCTAATGACTTAGATGTATAAGCTATAAAACTAACTAAAAGATAAAAAGTATTTTATTTACTGTTCACTTATTTTGCCATGCTTTGAATAGGCAGTTTTACTCTATTGAAACATTCAATGCATCTAAATGCGTAATTCCTCTAATTGATGAAAAAAGCAAAATCTGGATACAAAATAAGTAAAATCGGTAACAGATGACTATTAAGTTAACGTAATTCATGCTTAATTTCAGTTACTTCATGAACGTCCATCAAGCTCTAACAGATCCCATCTTCAGAGGCAACGCTAAGGTATGTATTTATTTCGTAGACTTTAATAAGAGTTTGAAGGTCCTTACTGACATATTTTCTGCACTGAAATCATTGAATTTTTTTATCAAGGCAAATATTTTAGTCCACAAAGTCTAAATTCTTCTGCTGAGCAAAACTAATGCCAAACTTCCTAAATGTTCTGAAAAGTTAGAGGCAAGGATGCTTTTTTCAAAAGGTTGCAGTTTAATTCTTGAAAAAGACGGAAGACCAAGTACAAAAAAATATTCGTTCCCAGCTCCATTTATGAATTTTCGAGAGAATCATGTCGCATTGAAAACTAAGAGCCAACGTAAAGCGTTTGCTAAAACGTGTTCGACAGTTTTGAACGGTTGAGAATAACAGAAATGTAGCGGCTCATCTCCAGAGACTTGCTGTCAGGACAAGTTTTGCTGAAGTTGAATACATCAGGTTTCCGCCTGGTCATTAACTGTCCCCGTGCAGCACGTGTTAGGGAAAACCATACTACCTAAAATAACTAAAACATAACAAAATATCGACACATTTATTAAAGTCAGAAGATTTGCAATACACTCGCACGGAACAATTATTCTAAACAATATTAAGGTATCGTAAAATTTTAAATGAAAGATTGAATATTTCCAGGAAGACATGACCAGGCACATGCTCTTACCTAAGAGAGTGCAAATACAATCAGTAGCAGAATACGTGCTATAGCATTGTGGTCGCATCAGTTTTTGTCAATAATAAAAATAGATATAGATCATTACTGACTAATTTTTAGCGAGGAAATAACAACATATTTGGAAAATGAAATGAAATATCGTGTCACGCAGTTAACGAATCGGCATGCACAGTCCTTGTCAAGTAAGAAGCATGGGTAATACCCGAAATGATCTACATAAAAACTATAAAGAACACAAACAACAAAATGATAAGGGAAACAATTTTGTAGGGTCTCTTCTCTTTTACTCAAAAAAATCTTCTCTCGTAAGATTTCAAACGACATGTCACCATGAAGAACATTTTCTAGCAATAGAACGCTTTCGTGAGACACTTTCCTCTTCTTTTTCAGTCGCATAGAGCTTATAAACGAAAAAATGACATTTGTAAAACGCTAGTGTCAAGGATACGGAGCCAAATCCAATTTCGCTTTAAGTTGTGACGTCTTTCACACCAACGGTTCCTGATTTTGGCAGAGGTGCGCATCTGCCAAATACTGTGCTGTCCTGACACTTGCACCTCATAAATCTCAGTTAAATTTTAAGTCTAGTGTTCCCTTCAATGCTATACCAAGACAACTGGAACAACTGTACAGTAATTGTACAGTTATTGAAGGAAAAGGATTCGACGCTCTCGTTGAATGACCGTCCATTGCCGTTAAGGTATGATGCTACATATAATAATTATACAGTCAGTGCAATAGGAAAGAACACAGGGGAGACGCAATCATACAGTACACTAAAAAGAAGTGTCACAGATACTGAATTTTACTAGTACATGTTATTCACAAAGTTTGAGATTGAAGTCTGGACTTGCATCTCGAGAATCGGCTCAGTTGGTTCGATTGTTATTAAATGTGCATGGAAAATATAAAAATTGTTAAATTGCAGAAGTTAGTGAAAGACCGTGTCTGCAACATGTTAACAGTCTTCAGAAGCGATCATCAAAGCTTCTTTAACCTGCGTGCAAATCAAGCTGAGAAGATCATTCAATGTAACTATTGACAGGCGCAGAGATCAAATGAACGATTCTATGCCGTTCCCGTGTGATACTGAAATTAATGATTCTGCCGTCTTTTCGTGCTACAAACATTAATCAGGCTCATGAATACAGAAATGACTGAAAATTTAAGCAACCGCCCTACCAACCTGCTCACAGACACAGACTGAATGAATTTGGGTTATAATTATCCGATTTCTTACCTGATGCAGTACAAATTTGGTTTATGCTGTTTGGTATGGCTGACATACTTAGTATAAAGAGATACACAAGATCCATAGTATATATAATTTCTTTACTGCACAGTTAAAAAGAATACGCGTAAGCTACAACACGCGTTCACGTATACTGTCAGTAGAGGCTAAGGAGCAACGAATTTTTCTTGTTCTTTGTTTTTAACGCCGTTGTACTGTGAATGCTCTCACGGAACTAAAAAGTAAAAATGACAGTATGAAAATACGGAGTTCAGCATGACGAATGGCAGAAAAAACTGAAAGTTATAAAGTGTAAAGTTGAAAGTTAAAAACTTAATAGAACAATTGAATCGAGTTGAAAGTTTAGATGGGCTTAAAGTTGAAACATGTTGAAACATAAGATAGGTTGAAAATTGAAGATGAGTTTAAAATTGAGAGTTAAAAGGATCATGATTTGGGATTGAAAGAACAACGGGTTACAGGCTGAAAAGCTTGAAAGTTAAGTTGACAAAAGAATTAATTTGGTGACCTTTCAAAGGAGTAATTCGACGACTGTCGAAACTGACGTTAGAAAATTAAAAGGTCGATTGTGAAAGGATGTTAAAAAATAGGGCATGAAAAAATAGAAGGTGAAAAAATGAAAGAATTGAAAGTAAAAGTGCAACTCCAAATGAACTGTTGAGCATAATTCGATTTGAGCAGCGATCTATGTCCTGCAGAATTACTGTTTCCTGAGTTTCAGTCTGGCTAAGGTCAAGGCAACTACTTGGAGGGTAATTACATTCCTGGTCCATCCTAAATGCGACTAAACTCTGTTTATGGGTCATTTGCCTATAACGCTGAGTCTAGTTAACTGGCAGGTTGGAGAACACTAAAGCAGTTGTTTGGAACAAGTGGAGGTGACACTACACAACTTGTAGCACAACACAACTGAAACACTTTCCATCATTTTCAGTACACTGGCGTTCTCCTCTCTCCAAAAACTTGACTCTTCTCTCTCTCTTCACTTCCTCCAAAAATATCAGCTCTTAAAAGCTCATTGAAAAAGGAACAAGTGACAGGACAACCTTGGAGGCGGGAACTCAAAATATTACGAGGTGGCCAATCGACTATTCAGGGGAGAATTTACGGCAGATTAGAACACAGCCGAGAGCCATTGATGGGCGATATTGTCTCTGGATTCGGAGGTCGAACTAAGTGAAGCAAAATGAGTCAAAAGCGAATCAAATTCTTCAAGGTTCGTTCAGGGTCGACTACAGCCGCCTTGAGGGCGTCCAAGGCCGATTTATCCGAATAAGTCCACCAGGAAAAGATGTAAATTTATTCTTCAACATGCATCTTATTTTGAGTTTTTGAGTCTGCAGTTTAAAACAACGATTTAATTAAAAGGATATGTTCAGCTCCTTACGTGATGTAACACATAAACTGCTGCTCTGAGAAGCTCTGTACATATAATTGGTGATATTACAAACAGTTTATAATAACCATAACACAATGAAGAAACTCATACAGAAATTCTAAAAGGTATATATTTAGGGAGGTCATTATTCTTTCATTAATTCAATTGATCTCAGGGTCTTCAAAAGTTCGTTTTGGGGAAGAAAAATTGTTTCTGAATTATTAAGGTGATCAGCCAACAAGCTCTGGCTTATTAGATATACATACATCTGAATCGTCCAGCGCTTTTCAAACAATTGTCTGATCGCTTTAAAAATTCAGTCACAGTTTTTTTATTTCAAAACGAACATTTTAAGTCCCAGGACCCTTGAAATTGATGAAAAAGGCACGACTACCTTAAATATATATACAGGGTGTTAAAAAACAAGAGGTAAAAACATTGAAAACAGGAACACGCAGAATAACCCCATGTTTCCAAATACCAAATATTTCAAAACTCCTTAGTTTTCAAGATGAGATTTACAGTGTTGACTGTCAGCCAAAGAGTGTCATTTTCGAGTCTCTAAAATTTCAATTTCTAATCAAATGATGCCTTTAAAATTTGGTAATCCTCGATTTTTTAGTATTTACAAATCAGTTCAAGTTGCGACATAGTATTGATACCATGAGCACATTTGCCAAATGAAGAAATGGCGGAAAGGCTTATGGCGGAAAGGCTTATGGCATACGGTGTGGCTAACGGCAATGCTAGAGGCGCTGCTACAGTGCATCAGAAGCGTTTTACCAATCGATATTCGCCCGGACATCGCCGTTCCAAATCGGTGAATAGGGCGTAATAGACCATTGGCATTGCCTCCTAGATCTCCGGATATGAGTCCTTTATATTGCTTTCTCCGGGCCACATGAAATTATTGATTTACGAAACACCGGTGGAGTCGTAGATGGATTGTGTCGCAAGGATAGCGATCGTAGCAGATATCAGTGCAGAAGAACCGAGACTTTTGTATCGTGTTCAGCAATCCATTCGAAAGCGGTGCCAGACCTGCATTGACGCAGGGAACAGACATTTCGAATAGTTATTGTAATGTTTGTATCATAAAACATCTGTTTATATGATATTCGTTTCATTTCTAATATGCTATTTCTCAGACACAGAATTGCTATAAACTCGACATTAAGGTTAAATTTCGAACCTCAACATCTTGAAAACTAAGGAGTTGTTAAATATTTGGTATTCAGGAAAACGGAGTTATTTTGCCACTACCTGCTAACTGTCAATGTTTGTAGCTATTGTTTTTTTAACAACCTGGATATGTATGTACATACATATGAAAATTATAACATAGATGGAAACATTGCGACATTTATCGTTGTGAAACGTAGTGAAATCCACTTCGACAAATAAAATAATTACCATGACTCTTTTGCAGGATCAATTTTTCTTGGAGTATTTTCGACGAGCAGTACATTTTTGTTAAGTACTTGCATTTATTCAACGATGTCGTTAAAATTAAACAGGCTTTTGATTTTTGTTTTACATCGGAATTTTTTGCGATACCATCTAAATAATAAATAGATATCCCAATGCAATAATTGATAGAATCCCTTTTAGGGCTGAAGAGCTGTCTAAACACGCGCTTATCTGAACAAGCTATAAGAGGAGCGGATATCTGGGTACATAAACGACGTTCGGGTTTTATAATTTCTAATAAATAATAACGCACTAGAATCGCAACAGTAAGCAAATTGCTCATTGAACTACAACCACTACTTAATAAATTATCCCCTAACTGATTTCTACCTCAAGCTTCATGATGCAGTCGTGCTGAACGACGTTCTGGACGATTTTTTCATGAAGTGTATTATTTTGGATTCAGCTCAGTTTTCTTGCCGTGGATTTTCCCCAATGAGTTACTTACACACTGTTTCGATTCAAGTGTGCTATCATACTATTTATTCCAAATTATAAATCTTGCATGTCTTTTATGCACGCAAATTTATTAGTGATTTTAGTCGCTCCAAATAATTCTGTACTTAGAAAATTCAGTTAACTGAACAAAACAGCACAATGAGGAATTAACTACATGAAACCCACAAACGATATTGCACAGCATCTAGCTGTCATTTTACTCGGGTGGTTGGATTACGAAACCAGCTTACAGAGACCAAAATACTCGTGGTGCGCAGTTCCAGTACGTGTTTCTCAAAAGTGAGATCCAAAATAAAACGAAAAACAAATTCTAGAACCCGGGCATGCAACGTGCTAACACGCGCTCTGTTTGCTGTAAAAATGAGGGGAAAAATTAACATTTGGCACAAAAAACACAGGAAAACTCGTACGCTTAATTCATATCCATGGTGAGGGGATGATGTTGTTGGATAAATTGTAAATACTACAGAAATTGTATTTCTCTTGTTACTTGCGACAAGGATCATATTTCGTTGTCGAAATCTAGGCACTTCAAACTCAAGTATCGATTGATCAAAATGTATATATATATATATATATATATATATATATATATATGTATGTATAGTGACTAGACACAAGCATAAATAAAAAATTCTTTTATTTCTTGAAAATTTCGTGCTTTGGTTCGGAGGAGTAATAGAAAACGTAGTCAAATATATTCAACAAAATAAATGTACAAAACTCACAAATGCCGGCAAATGACTAATAAAAAGCATACACAAGCACATCTAATATAGCAAATCATATACTTGATAAAATTTTTGTAAGATGTCGACAATTTAACTCTCACCATGTACTCAATACAGGAAGTACAGAGTGCGATAACATAACTTCCTTTTTTCATAGCAAAACGCTTTCAAAAAAGGAAGTTATGTTGTCGCCCCCTGTAGTTTTCTCCATAGTTAGAAGAACATGGTTCTGCTTTGCAGCCTCCTACGTAAACTCTGCCATGAATGCCAGTTCTTGAGACCCACGAATAAATAGAAGTAGCATTGCAACGAACGCTTGCCATTCAGACGCTGCTTAACGAAGAAGAGACGCTGCGGCTAACTGCAGTCCTCGAGATCAATTGGTCTTTGTGTCGCCAGTTTAACAAACGCAGCACAATGGTTACCAGAACAAAATGTGTCTGTATTGTTAGCATGAAATTTGTCTCGATTATAAAAGCATGTATGCGTACCTCTTCACTAAAAGTTCATGTATTATAGAAACTGAAGTCCCGAGTGTATCAATAATGGAAGTAATTTCAGCTACGATTTTACTGTAGCTTGAAATCTACTATTTTTTATGTCGAAATGTGAAATAAACAACAAACATTGTAAGTTTTACATTTCCTGTTTACCCAATATAATCAAAATATTTTCTGCTGTGGATTCATAAATGAATCATGCTTAAATATCTCGTATTATGTTCTTAAGACATGTTAAGGAAATAATATTCCGTAATAAAATTATCTGAAAATATCGTAAATACAGAATCTACTAGTCTTAATGTTCGACAAAATAATCGACGATAAATTATAATGTTTAATAATATTATTAATAATATTATCATATAATAACGATAAATTTTACTGAAAAGCAGACATCAGGGCTGAAGTTAAGCTTATCGCTTCCGTCCACTCCCAGTAGAATTTATTTAAAACCAAAAAAGCTTCTTTGATCAGTAAAGAGCCTCCATGCCTATATTTGTTTTTGAATGATATGTGTATGCTCTAATATGAGATTGAGTAAAGCAAATATTCGCCGACGCTCAGAGAAATATTGTTCAAAGACGGCAAGTAAATCTAAAGTGAAGTATACGTTATTTTCGTGAAAATATACATAGGGGAGGGAACTGGAATCCAAAATTGACATTCGATGCAGTGTAGGACTTATCGATATGTGTTTCATTATGAGTCAAGTATCTCCTTTGATAGTCATAAAAGCCTACGAAAATTTGAAAACAGTACTTGTACGTGCGCAAGGTTAAAATTGGGAAAATTCTCACTAAGTCATTCTCATCGTACCACAACCGCAATAAAAATTTGTACTTTGCCATAACATTGCTTTACGTTTTCAATTTGAGCCATTCTATCGGAAGCATAAAGATACAGATTCTAATTTAGAATCTAAAAATTAAACCTCTGTGCAATAGAAGACCAGTTACTCTCGTCCTAAAGCCTTGCTGCGTAGAGTTTCATCATCCAAGTTCAGCTAAAATCTAACGTAGTGAGCGAAAATTTAAAGCCAAATACCCTCATTTTTAGTCACACTTTTAGCTGTCAAAATAAATTAATCCAGCCTGGCATCAATTGGCGATTCGAGTAGTCTTTTTAGTAATACTTCGCCTTTGTAGGGATAAACCAATCGTTGAATCGTCCTTGAGCTCAGACGTAATTGACAACTGTTGGCGGCCAGTGACCTGGTCTATCAAAACAGAATGTACTCAATTTATTTCTGCAGCATATACTGTATAATTATCTTTTACTCTGGGAACCTGAAAAAATCAGTAGCAATTCACATGTTCGAGTTTGGAAAAACAAAGATAAACCCGAAGAAACAAGATTTCTCTCGTCATTTAGGCTGTTTTCGGAGAAAGTAACAGTTTTTAGGTGGTGCACAAATCTGTGCCGATAATCTCAAGGACATTCACCTGAAAATAGGTTATTTACGAACATTATTCGAAGGGAAAGAAGTAGAGTTTTTTTAATCATTTAAAAACCAAAGCTTTCTAACGGTTTTACTACCACGGCTTGGGACTTGGGTTGCGACACAAGAATGGACTGAACGACTCGTTTCTGTTGCCGTATTTTGTTCTATTTCATTGTATTTAAAAACTCTCCAAGAGACTATAAGCAGTGGCGATAAGCATCGAAAACGGGCAAAAAATAATGATATAACATCTTCTGGTTCCAAGTATACACTCATGCAAGTCTTTTGCAAGGTACATCGGCCACCTATATACTTGAAAAGGCGAAATAAAAAACTAAATAGGCTTACATAACCATAAACATATTTTTCCTCTAACTATCGCTGCTTATTTGAAGGCTAGCGTCTAGAGACATACCAGAGAAATATTGAGTCAATCCGACATACTCCTGAGGAGTGTTAATTTCCACGGGTACACTAAAGGGCAATGATCTTCAGGACGTCCATTTGCATGAAGGGCTCCATACTAGCTGTATATGAAGAAAAAAGTCTCTACTTTCCTAAAGCACTACCTGCATGAGATGCATTGATAATAGCCACTCAAATTTTTAAAATGAAGTTTGATTATATACTTATTTTAAGGTACCATCGTTATATTTTGTATCTTGTATAAAGAACTTGTGTCTTAGCGGTGATAAAAACTTAATAAAAGTCAAGTTGGTTTCTAGTGTTCTATTCTGTAGTCGTGAGACGACGGGGGCGCACCAAGTGGGTCAACCAGGGCTGCTGTACAGCCTTCACTAATTTTAACGGGCACAGCTACTACGATGCACGATAGGCAGTCACAGTCCTCCAATGTTTAAAGAACATTAACTGCAGAGCGCACGCAAAACACATAAAAATCAGGCCAACAAACAGTTTAATGCAGCTCTTTTTTAAACTCCACATATTTCCATTTGCCCCTGAACCGTTCACGAGATTCACTGCAAAAATTGAGTTGTCTTCAATGCATAACACCGTCAATTTTCTGAGAAACTGCTTCGTAAATTCTATTACAGATAAAACATTGCATACTTCAGCATACTTACAAGCGTTCAGTATCAGAATATAAACAAATTTTTCAAGAAAAAATCAGCGAGAGCATATGCTGATATTGAGCTGTAAATTCAGTTGTTATTTCAAAAAATGTTATTGGCTAAAGAACACTTCATGTGAACGGCTTCACAACCGAGTTTGCCAAGCAATTTTTTCCGCCCACATGTCAAAATTAGATTCTGCAAGTCGTAAATTCGTTTCTAGCGGAGAAAAAGACGTATCAGATAACATAGAAGAAAGCAAAGAGTAATCTTGCCGAGCAGTAATGGAGTCAAACAAAGTAGAGTAACATTAGGGACATGAGCGCGGTTTACGCACACAGAGCGTCAATAAAGCGGCACGGCTAATGTTATTAATGACGTCTATGCAGGAGGAGGAGAGCTGGCAGGAAGACCCTCGTGATGTACAAAAGACAAGGCTCATATATCAGCAAGGCCAGGAGCATGCGCTCTAAATGGTATGCATTAACAAATTAGCTGCTGGGGTGCATCGAATAGCAGACATTCACAAGCACCGCTTACCCTACTCTCGGTCATTGCTCTTCCTAGAAACATTCACATCGTGCTTCCCACACACGACTTTGCCAAACTTGCGACTGAAAAATGAGAGGGGAAAGCCTAGCATTAGAGTAACTCTAGATAATGGAGGACACTACTCTAAACATTAGGGTAGGAGTTAGATTAGAAGCACGTAAAAAATGAGATAATGTGACCTTGAGTCCCTGTGCATTTTTGTTTAATAGGAACAAGCTTATTTAGCCGAGTTGAAGAAATTGGCAACGCAAGAGTCTCGTAACTTTCATGTGCGAAAAAATTATCTTTTGACGGCAGAACGCTTGAGTAGCCCTTAGAAAATGACGCAATAGAATCATAAAGGTACAAAAAATAACACAAACTGTTATTTCTAAGCTCTAAAGAAAAATGTACATGCAAAAGAATATTCTTCGAACGGATTCAAAGCTAATAAAAATGGAAGAGCAAAGAGCTAACTAAGCTTAAACTAGAAGGTTTTTGACCTACAACATCAAACACGTCCGAAAGAATGGAATAATTATCTTGAAGACAATATATATATTATACAGGGTGGAGCAACAGTACTTCCTTTTTTCAGAGCAAAGCGTTTTGAAAAGAAGATTTACATTGCTGCACCCTGTACAAAGAAAAAAAACTAGGAGTAAAGATAATGGTGGAATCCAAGGAGTACACCCACTCCTATTTGGGGCATTAATATATAGGGGTAAGGCAAATCAAGTTGCCTTTAACAACACCAATATTAAGTCTAAAAGTTCTCGTAACGGCAGCATTTCAAAGTTAAATTGAGAGACTCAGCCCCACGGACAGCGTGGCATAAAACGAACCACGGTGATATAACACCAATGAAACAAAAGAAGAAAGAAACTTTTTTTCATTCAGGTATGCGAAAATTATACATATAATAGGTTTTCAGTTCTTAATATTAGTATCTTAAGACTAGTTATCATGCTTCTAGAGACTTTCCTGTTCATCTTGTGACGTGATCGAGGCTTCTATGGATATCTTGTGATGATCTGGAAGCTTGAGGAAATATTCAAGTCAAGTCACTCAGTCACTCAGTCTACCTGGTCTCTGCGTAACAAGCAGAAAAAATGCAAACGACGCGAGGAAAATCCAACCCTCGAAATGAAGAACCTAGCACCACAAGCACAGAGTAACAACCAATAGGCAACAGTGGAAGCAGCGATGAAAACATAGCATGAAACTGAGAAACCAATCGAGCAAGGCTGAGTTAACGACATAACGCCAGTGAAAGCATGGCCTGAAGCTGGCGCCACTTACGCTGCTAATTTTGCAGGTAAGCAGAAATGACAAGCCTAGCCGCCGGCTCGGCTTATGGCCATCGATGAACGACCGCAATGTTGAGCAGACTGTGTACGGCCGTCTTGGGAAATTAGAAGGGATAGCTGCTGCACGTAACTAATGGTCACTGGGACACTAACACTGGTGCAGAACAATACGAGTACAAGAATAGACCTGATCCTGCGGACTGACATCACAGTGTGCACGTCATTGAGGTCTAGATGTTTGCCATTTTCGAGTTGCATCAAAGACGACTATTCTGGCAACCTGCTAAGAGATTCCAGATATTCAGAAAGAAACAAACGCAGATGCTAAGAAGTGTTGTGAATGAATTTGACGAAATGGGATCATTCTGAGCTGTTATAAAATCCATGTTCAAAGTTCAGTGAGAGCAATACGCACATTTTAGATTCAAACTTAAAATTATCTTTTGTACCTCGAACGTCAGAGTAACATATTTTCAGTAACGTGTTTACACAATTTAATAGTCAATTTGAAGGCAACAAAGGGGGCAGTACAATACAAGGCATGACTAGAATGCCACTAGAGCAAAGTTGTTGTAAAAAGTACTAATGTGAAACTTGGAAATTGAAGAAACATCAAGCAGTCGCTCGACGTGGTTATGGGATGCTTCGTTTATATTTATAAGGAAAGATCATGAATGTTAAGAAGAATTCTTCACATCCAAAAGTGCAATATTTCTCACAAAATTATGTACATTTGTAGCAGCCACAGCAAATAAAAATGAGAATTAAGGAAACAAACGAGGAATTGAGCTTGGCCTTTCTCCCAATATAACTGCGAATAGAAACTTTTTCATCCAAATGAAAAAATTATTTTCGTTTCATAAAAAACGCTATTTTGGAAAAAACAATTCACCTAGGTTACTAAACGTTATCACTAACACAATAAACAAAACTTCATAAAATATCCAAGTCCAAGAAACAATACTCCAGTGTACGAAAATATACCATAAAACCAACACGTGATAATAAGTAGGAACATTCACCACGGAGGTAATTTGCCAAATTTTGTTTATACGCAGGAGGATTCTCTGCATTCAGGTATAAAATATTCTTTATGATTGGCAGCCCAAAGAAACAGGAAAGTTTAGCGACCGTTTTCTTGCTAGACCACTCCAAGCTGTCTCCAGTCTCTTCCCTGGTGACGATGACCTTAAAGGTGACGATGACGATGACTTTAGAGGTGACGATGACCTTAAAGGTAACGATGACGATGACCTTAGAGGTGACGATGACGATGACCTTAGAGGTGACGATGACGATGACCTTAGAGGTGACGATGACCTTAGAGGTGATGATGACCTTAGAGGTGATGATGACCTTAGAGGTGATGATGACCTTAGAGGTGACGATGACCTT
>VCRD01000782.1:196499-209861 GCA_006783055.1 Trinorchestia longiramus
TTAATTTCAATAAAAACTCAGTACCCTCGCCATCATACCTCATGCATACTCGTACAACACCAAAACTGTGCAAAATTAGACCAGTAGCACCACCAGCTTTTGGCTTTCCGCTAGAGGAAGAAGCAATAGTAGGTGAGCTTCAATATACGAGTCACGCAAGAAAGTAGTATACAAAAATAGCTCGAGATTCAAGGTTCCTTGCAACTATTCTCGAGGGCAAAGCACCCGTCCTCGGGATGGGTGAAAACTTCCCAAAATCCCAAGAGAAGAAATCAGTGCCCAGAATATCAATGACGATCATGCATGAGCTGGTCCTCATTTGCAGGCAGTGTCTACACACTGCAGCTTAAAATTATCTCTTGAGTTTTAGTTAGTTTTAGTTTTTAGTGCTTAGAAGCACTCAAAATAATTTGTGTACGAATGACCATGCTGAGCTGGGAGTGGAAGCAACAAGCCCTTCTAGGTAAGATCCCATAATCTTAACTGCACAACTAGAGAAGCATTCTTGGTTCTCAGAATACTCCGTGCGTGCACTGAGCAAAATAAGCACATCAGTCTTCGACTTGATTTTATGTGCCCTTCAAAATGTCTTCTCAGTACTAGTACAATGCAGAGTTAACTTTTTACAAACTCTGACTGCCTTCACATGGTGAATGAAAATTATCAAAAATTGTGAGTTAGAGAAGTTGATTTTTGGATTTATTCGTAGCCTTTATTACAAATTTGGTTGTGACATTGTGGCACGTTTTACCTCAACTTTAGAATTGATTGCTGGAGCATTTATCATAAAAAAGTTTTCACGCAACTTTCCACTCAGAAAAACGTAACAAGAAACTAGTTTCGTGGTTCATCAAAATTTCGAATGCAATTTTTGAAGTTGGTGAGCAAGAGTTCGAAATGACGCTGAATTATCATAAAGATTCTGTGGCTCAATAAAAGAGCGACTGAAGGTAACGCAGGAGACTGAGGGCAATTTCCATGTGCCTTGTTTTTGTTGATGCCAATTCAGGACACGCAGACCTGGACATAATTCATGAGCAGTTCGTATTCTTGGCTCAACTCAGCAGGGAAAAGCTTAGGTTACTGGCAGAGTCTGCAGTTTGCTGAGCCGTTTATTTTAGCGGTCAGCTACACGGGTGGATTCAGGTTTCAGTTCATAATATTTTTACATTTGAGCTGGATAACATTGTGTTATTCACTAATAAATGGAAAATAAATTTACATTTTAGAGCGCTGAATAATGCACTGCTTTCTAACTTGTTCACTTGAAAGAGCAGAAAACGTAGAATACACTATTTTTGTATTCGCGAGCAGTTTTGCAGCATGGCTAATAGTAATGTTTTTACAATCGTGCGATGAGAATCGGTCTCAAATTTAGGTAAAACAACAAAATGAATACTGAAATTTAGATATCCAACGTGAATATTCTTTGCTGTGATATCTGACAAACAAAACCTAATAGAAATTGTACAAAATATGATATCTGACACACAAAACTTCATAGAAATTGTACAAAATACTATTTGTTTTGTATCAGTAACAGTGACAAATTGAAGACAAATCATTTAGGTTAGTTGTCAAGAAAGTAAAGCCAAAAGAAATAAAGAAAATGGTAAAAAATATTTGAACCAAGTAGGCGATAAAATGATTCAGTTGATATTTGACGGGAATAACAAAATAATTCTCAACAGATATGAAAAATTCTCAAAATGCTACTCCCACAAATATGATAAGCCCAACAGTAAAATTATGCCCATATGTACAGTGCATGGTAAGCTAGGCAGGAAATAAATGAAATTATCTCCAAAAAAGGCATGAAAGGCTGAGCTGACAATAAATGAGTTTCATGCTAGAAGTCCGTCACTTTTAGCATGAAGCTCACGTGATCGTGGCAGCAACACGGCGCCCTACAGCCTGTAGGCTGGCATGCGGACACGCCACCGCCTCCATAACACCTCCATTGAAAGAGGATGAATCGCACCCTGATTGGAAAATGTCTGCATTAGGTATGCTTGCTAAATTTATTTGCTTCATAGCCAAATAAATGGTGCTATGTTAGGTGAGTCGGAGACAAGCTCGTTCCGGTATGTTTAAAAATGCATATTTTTCACGTGATTGCTTGATCTGGTTAGTTTAAATCTGGTCAGTATATAATATAGACGTGGTTTCTGCTAACTCGGAAATAATAGGAACAACAGAAATCGATGATATGACTACACTCAATCTCATTTTCAGAATGAATGAAAAATTAGCATGCGAACTTGAAAACAGAACACAGAAAATAACAATAAAAATAAAATAATTTGTCACTTCAATACTGTCTGCTTTGATATAAAATCAGATGTTCAACTCGAAGAGTTTGTTTCTTAATAAAAATATCACCAAACTTCATTGAAACTGAATGAAAAATAAAGAGTAATTTTTATATTATTCAACTTTATATCCGATATGTTCGATTTTACGAAAAAAATATATTACATAGTTTACTGCCTACGAGAAGAAAACGAATCCAAAAACACCAAACAAAACTTGAACAGGAGGAAGAGTTTCAATTAAATTTATGTAATTTTTTAATCTCGAGATATTAACTAAGAAACAAACATTTCATTTCAAAGAAACGAGAAACACGGTATTAGCCGTTGAAATGACGAGTAAGCAGAATGTTACTGCGAGTTACGATGATAAACATGTATAATAAATCCAGCAACAACTAGAATATTTCTAATAAATTATTCATAATGCCTATTGTTAGGCACGTAAATGAGCTAGGACATCAACCAGCATGCAATCGTTAAGCATTTCAAATACTACAAGAATTCAATAGAACCGATGTTGAATTCAGTGTATTTTTTCCATCACTTCTTCATCATTTCTAGGCTCACATTTGACCTCCACAAATAGAAAAAATCACACGGACACATAACGTGCCTTCCTTAAGTAATTAATATAGTAGAATTTATCCCATCGAAATAAGCGTTGAACCAACCTTCATAGTCCTATTTTGCGGCTCTTCTTACGCTGCTTTCTGTTGGCAGTCATTGACCACGACTTGCTTTATAAAATATAAATATTAACCAACCGCTATAAAGAACATGGGCTGAGTCCGCGAAATTTCAGTTCAATATTAAGTGATACGTATGCTTTTACCAGCCTTTTATATCAAACCAAGTCCCACTACCACCATAAAATATAGTATTTCGCTGAAGTTTCATTTCTTGCATTGGTTACATACGTAACTGCAGACAGCCTCTGTATTGGCCAGGGAAACAAAATAAAACCTATCCAAATAAATGAGTAAATTCTATTGGCAAATGATGTACAGTTTGTGACTGATGTACAGGAAAGGTTCCCAATAGCTCTTGGATAAGTATTTTTTCAGTTTGGGAACATAGGAGCTGGTCCCTAAACATGCATTTTTAAGTGCGTAGGAAGAAGTTGAGTTTTGGAAGGTAATAAAATGTATGTGTGAAAAATAGCCATCGTCAAGAAGCTCCAACAAAGAAACTATTTGTGACACCTATTCGCTACAAGTACAGAACTAAATTATGTCATTCATGCATTTATTATCATCGCACATAATAGAGTGCAATCAATTCCCTCATGCACTTCAAGCAGGCGTAAAAGCTCACACTCTATGAACTGAGCACCCTGCGTGGGCTTGAAATAGTTATTACACGCAACACTGCACTGCAGAGTACGTAGTCATAGTAACAACACATCATTTTCATTCCCAAATATTTCTTCTTGAGTTTTAAATTAGTTTGCAGAAGCTGGAGTGCCAAGATAAATGTTGACTGTTTTATTTTTATGGAATCTTTAAGGTGTAGCACAATGATAGAGTAGAAAATGTTCAATGTTAATGTGGTAATACAAAACGTGCATAGAATTCGTAATATCCTATCACTAAGCGAGCTCATGAACTGATAGTAATGTAATTTCCCTTTGATTTGAGCTACAGTTTATCCATTTCAAAAGTTTGCGATGAATAAGCACTAAAAATTAGCGAATACCATAAATGAAAATGCTATTATTTATGAAATTTATTTCATATATTCATAAAATGTCTTAGCGAGCAAAGAAAACTCGCTATCAACACAAAAAATTCGAAGATTGAACGTACGAATAAAACATAGAAAAATTGAACAAGCATTGAGCAAAATTTTCTAGACTATACCACTGATTTAAGAGTTTTTCCTCTTGACAGAACAAAGACGTAAGGCATCTGCGTCCTCAATTCAATAGGTCACTGCGATTTGTCGTAATATCTATTCGGATTATTTAGATAACTTCCACTGATTCAAGTCTGATTATTTTCTTCATTTGACTGTTTCTCAGAACATAGCAGACGCACTTTACACAAAACTGACCAAGACAAAAATAAAAACCATTGGAACCTCTTCAGCATTTAGGAAATGAAAAACTATTCCGCAGCTTAAAAATCCAGTCCTGCAACAGTGACTGAAAAACTCAAATTTCCCCCTTCAGTTGATCAGTTGGTTCAATAGAGGCAGACGTTCCAATTGAAAGCATAGAAAATATTATGGTACATCAGTTTTAAGCTCAAAATCTCGGATTGATTCAAATGGACATCGCTGCAAATCGAACGCGGAAATAGAAGCTGAGATAAATACAAATGAACGTTCTTGATTGCCTATCGATGCAAAACTACATTGTTCTTCTGAAACATATATTGTTAACTATTGTTGGCCATATAATATTCAGTAAAATAATTTCAAAGCACTGAAACCCACGCATCGAAAATTGAAAGAATATACAGATTTCAAATCCATAATAAATATAATACGAATCCCCCAATAAGGTAATACAAATTATTTCTGATCTTCCGCTATAAAATAAACATGAAATTCCATATTTAGACTAATTGAATAGCTTTGCATATTTCCCACAATTTTCATATAACAATTGCGACATAAAATACTTTTTGATATTTTCACGAAGTTGTTAAATTATTTTGCAATAATAATAATAATCTTATTAAATATTCCAGAGATGCCTTAAAGATTCGAACAACCCCAAATAAAAACAAAAACTTACCAATTTCGTTTTTTTAATTCAAGAGAATTGAAATAATTACAAGAGTAGATATAACCACAGTATTCCTACGGCAAAATCAAACGGAAAAATTCTATTGGAACAAAGTTAAATACCACGTCGGATTTTAGAAAGCCTTAATCTTTTGTTTAAAAGACCAGTATCATATGGGGAGGAAAAAAGAATAGTAGTGAGATTTCTTGGTTAGTTGAGAGTCTTAATGGCAGTTTATGGTTATCGTTAGCCACTCGATGGTTTACAGAAATACAAACCGAAAAAGTCGAGGCAATGTGTTGAGCTACAACTCTACGGAGAAAACTCCAAATATTTCAGTATCTCGACTCTCAACAAGGAATAATAGTTCCGGACTAACCTGCCAAGTATTGTTAAAAAAATGGGGTACTTCTTACGAATTGCTCGAAAGTATTATTTTAGAAGTATGCTCTCCTATCACTTTTTTGATGACACAAGATACTATTTACGATGATACCAAGTACTAACAAGGAAGGATACTTTTCAAGTAATAATAAGGTAGATCCTTTCCAAGCACCATTGAGGAAAAATTCTTTCCAGTTCCAGCAAGAACTCTAAGACTGTCAAAACGGACACATTTCAAGTAGCAACCAGGCACACCGTTTATTTCTTTTTATTACTACCCACTTAACAACCAATACAGCTCTACCCAGTAGGCGCTCAGTTCAGCACTATCCAGATGGAGACTAGCCAGGTTCTATTCATATGAAGATCTGTAAATGCTACCCAAGTGATGACCTATAAGACCTTTTTCAGGCATATAGACTGCAGCTTTTATCCTTGTGAACACCATAGAAGTACCAAACAATACTAAATCTTTGTTTTTAATTACCTTCCCTGTGGTAGCTTGGGCCATCACGTTCATTTTTCAGACTTCACTTGTAGGGTAATCATTTATCACATTCATTCCTGTATGATATTTGATGCATTCATCATACAGGCTTTGTGTTGTCTGCATGCAACATATTTAAGTTATTCTAAAACTAAAATTTGTAAATACCTAAGATACAAATAATCAGACTGGCTATTACTTGAAGTAGTTTTCAATCAAGCAACAAAATATTCTTGAATAAACGGTTGCAGTTTATTTTTGGTGTTCATTCTGATAGATTTAACCGATTTTTTCTTACAGTTCACGTATTTCCCACGAAAAAAGCAACATACAAGATAAAATAAACAACAGGTACATTTTAACTAAAATGACACTCTAAAACAAACATAAACATAACTGTTCCAGCAGTTTTCTTCATTATAATGAGAGCTCAAGCTTCCATGGAGACCAAACAGTAAGCAGGTCGTCAGCTAAGGGTGAGAGGTGCATGACAGACTTCGTTAGGAGTTCATTCATAAGCGCATGACGCACGCGTGGCGTGTGGACCTCCCACGCTTCTTGGAAGCCCGGACCTCAACTCCAAACTGATGAGGCGAAACCCGTTCATTAGCTGTCCATGCAAGTAAATTCCAGCTTTGTGGAAAACCAAGCTCATAAATCTGACCATGGGGTTTAAACACCAACTACACAACTCTGTGTAACTGATTCTAATTGCTTGCACTTGGCATTGGTGTATGTGAGTGTAACATGACATTTGAATGAAGTTCATCAGCAGACTCGTATGCATGAGGTAACACACGCACGTTGGTTTGGTACCGAATGTCTTGCAATAGACGATAAGATGGCCAGTTCCCATCGTTAAAATATTAGGTATCACTAAACTTGAAAGTAAAATAAAAACCTAATTCCATAAAAACAATAGAAAGATTCATGAAATTGAACACAAATAATGACGCGATTTTCACCGTTTATGATGAAAATTTGTGTGCAGGTTCCAAGATTCAGATAAACTTGATACGTTAACTAAACTCACACACAATCGACAAGACAATTAATATGCATAAAGTTCGTTATACATACATGTGTTCAGACAACTGGGACACCTTGCATTTATTGCAACAGTAATGAAAAGCATGCACTAGCCAGAGAACAAGTTCGTCCGAAAGAAAATTTTACTGAAACTTGTAAACCACAAGACCTGCAGAAACAAGTCCACACAAATCATTAAAACCGAAGAAAAACCTTAAGAATACGACAAAATAGTAATTGTTGCGCAGGAATACTTGAAGAGAAAAAACAAAGAAAGCGCGTTCTGTAGGTATATAAATAGGTAGTTTTTCTCCCGTTTTCATCTGAAATTTGACATTATTGTTTAATATCAAATCGTTTTTGGATGAGAGTGTAGTCTAAAAGTAACGATTATGAGCACGACAGGAAGCCCCAGCCCGACCACAAACTATGATACATCGTTCCCATCCTTGTTCATCTTCACTATTTTAACATTACTTCTCACATCGTAATCTCGTTGTACACGGTGTGCAAAGAGCAACTGTGATCTTAAATTTTATTAACGCATGTTATCATCATTACTAGATAATAAAACACCAGGTATCTTCGTAAATAATTAAATTTATGTATTTTTGTGTGTAATTTTTCCTAAGTTATTACAATGGGAATATCCCTTAAATACTGGTAGTTGAATCCGTAGACTTCCTGATTAGGTCTGAAAATCTGTCGCTTTAAGTTCTTCCTTCCTTGACATACATGATATTAAAACCCGTCATTTTTAACAGGCATATGCACTAGTATTATACAGTACAGTAATTGAATACGCATGAAAGTTAAAAACTGCGTTCAAAGTGAAACCCCTTTAGTATTATTACGAACCATCCTCGTCCTTATTTTGTTTTTAAGCACTGCAACCTAAACATGTCTACTAATAAAGATGTGTGCAAGTGTACAATGAATTTTAAGGCTTCTAAAATAATATATAATCACAAGCTAGATATTACTTTATCACAAAAAAATAATTAAAGTATGAAGATAAACATCACAAACTCCTTTCCGTGGCAGAAAACGCAGGATCAGTTCCTGAGCTCAGATTACTTCGCTGTAGGCATAGAAATGCACGACAGAACACCGCATCATAATAACCACTTAGAAAACACTGAAATCTTCTACTTGTTATAATAGGAATCCATGGATGTATTTGTGATTGTTTTTTACGGCCTAAGGTTTCAATTTTAAACTTGTTTGCTGATTCAAGTCAACGCATACTCATACGAAGCATAAATGTTCGTACTCGTATTTTACAATGTTAACATTTTGTCCCTCAACACTCGCAAGCACCAAAATTTGTTCATACAGTATACTGGCAACCAGCCGTATGTCTCCCACATGTGTGTTTGTGCTCACGAATATTAACATTTGGAATTTCCAATGCCCCTAACATCAAATTGAAAATATACTAGCATTAAACTGGTATAAATTCCAACATCAATGATATTTCTTCATCTGTTTTGCGAACCACAGAAACTTTTAGACTTCAATGTAAGCGTTAAAATACTGATCGAACAATCATTCATGTCACTACTGCTAATCGTATGAACAAATTCCTAAAACTTGCACGACCAATAAGTGATAAGGCGCCTGCAAAAAAGTTAGATCTCGCGTCTGACTTTACATGTTGTATCATGGTTACAAAATGAAAATACGGTTTCCATGAACTGCCTCGAGCTTGATAACTCGCAAAAATTCTTCAAATGTGTTTTGATCAATCGAAAACTGCTTAATTTCCCTTCTGTTTTTAGTGAAAGAGTTGCTGATACTTAAATTGTAGTTGGTATTTTTACCGTTTGTCATTTGTTTCGGATGTGCGCTACACAGCATATGAATTTTCTCTGAAAGAAAAACGGTAAAAAATGACTAATTATTAACGATGCACTTCATTTTTCACTACTTTTTAGCTATAAGGTTAGCGTACAACGGACACGAAATGGACTGCTTGAAAACGACTGCTTGCAGCTGGGTCTGCACAAGGTAACAAAGACATATACTCTCAAGCACATGTACAATTTTCCTGCTCTGGGAGCACACAGCCGCGTTCAAAAATTTACTTAACAAAGAGACCATCCATTAACGACAAACAAACCTGCATTCGCAAACAAATCTGCGCATAATGTTCATTATTTGCATTGTTTAACAAAATCATAGCTCCAGCACTTCAGCACTTTTATGGAGTTGTGAAGTTAACGGATTTTGAATTTATTCTTTAAAGGATTCATGCTACGAATGTTTATTCAAAACAGTTTAGAATTGAGCTGTCTCGTTTGTTTATCTTTTGAGAACGGTTTACATAGAGAATCTTCCAACATCAGATCAAAGAAGCTACATTTTTGATACCCAGAACTGTTTGTTAAACGTCTCAAGATCATATCGGAAATATCTCGAAGACACGACCGCCCACGATAGAGAGTACTTCGAGTGAAAACTAAATCAATAGAGATATTTCAAGCTAGCAACACACGTTATTTCTAGTTATTTCGATGCCAGTACATTAAAGTCCCTCTAATGTTTTCTTTCTTTGTTGGCTATATTTGAAGAGGCCTCTAAGGTCACACTCGGATGTCAAAATTGACGGGGCACTAACACGTACATACATCCTGCTACTCAAAAAAGGCATTATTCAAAGTAATAGAGCTACACTGATTCACTCCATGTGAACTGGAAGACACTTCAAAGGCCGGACTCTGACGACCAAATTGACTGTACTCTTGCGATCAGAAAGCGCACTTCAAACAGAATGAAGTGATAAAGAGCAGGGAAGAAGTGGCGATTGATGCCTTGAAAGGAGCAATCTGTGTCAGTAGAACCTTTGCTCCATTAAGGGATGACGAGATAACGAGCTGCTAAGCAATTAATATTACAAGAAAGCCATGAAGAAGCATTCAATGAAAATTGAAACAGTCCACATTTTCCAAGGTACATTAACGAAGGCTTTTTGAGGCCTGGACTTTACTATTATTACCCAACAAGTAGAGACCGCTTTCATTCTTCATGCTCGTCTAAGCAGGATCGGCAAACTCATTTCAATATGATAGTTTCTTGAAATTTATACGATTTTTTCTTAATACGATGTTTGCACAAGATGCTTCACAGCATCCCATCTCCAGTCTTGAATAATGTTTGAACGCATATTGATATTATGTAAAAAGAGCTGTAATCGCCTAAATATATTCAAAGAATTAAATCTTTGTTCTGAGACTTATACCAAAATTCTGTCTTTTCTGATGAAAAGCATAAGAAGAGGAGAGATCCAAAGTCTTTCTGGAGGACATTACAGAAAACAGGTCAACGTGAAGTAGCACCCGTTTCGATTCTCCACAAACAGAGCATTCATGCAGTTAGCATGTTAAACTCTCGTGAGCGTAATACAGATTTATTTTGCCAACACTCAAGATCCTCTTAAATTATTCCGTAACAGGAGAAGTACAACAATACACGTGGAAGATAAAGCCAAGCAAAAACTGGCTCGATGATGACAATGAAATTGGCCAATACGCTTGCAGACAAACAAATTTAAAGTGATGAACTGTGAGATCTGTATCAGTGTTATTGAAAAAGGCGAGACGTCGTTGGGCAACTGACAGGACCATTATTTGTTGGAAGTTTTTACTTATGATGCCAGAGCGAAAAATGTAAATTTATAACCAGCGAGAGCTAGAGCAATCAGTTTGAAAACTATTAAAAATCGCCCCTAAGTCGAGGTTCATATCTAGATTGAATTTATAGTCACAGAAGTTATAATTGAGGTACTTGATGACTGAATGTTATAAATGAATTAAAATATTTCGTAAAAATTACAGAATCGACATAAGAAATTATTCATACCTACTTGATGACTTACGCAGGACTTCTGAATCTAAACTTACTCCAGCAGTACTGGATACCGTGTGTACCAACACCGTTCTATGACTTGCGCCAGCACTGCTTTATGACTTGTACACCAGCATTACTTTATGACATGTACACCAGCACTACTTGATGACTTGTACAACAGCACCACTTGATTACTTGTACACCAGCACCACTTGATTACTTGTACACCAGCACCACTTCATTACTTGTACACCAGCACTACTTGATTACTTGTACACCAGCACTACTTGATTACTTGTACACCAGCACTACTTGATTACTTGTACACCAGCACTACTTGATTACTTCTACACCAGCACTACTTGATTACTTCTACACCAGCACTACTTGATTACTTCTACACCAGCACTACTTGATTACTTCTACACCAGCACTACTTGATTACTTATATACCAGCACTACTTGATTACTTATATACCAGCACTACTTGATTACTTATATACCAGCACTACTTGATTACTTGTACACCAGCACTACTTGTTGACTTGTACACCAGCACTACTTGATGATTTGTACACCATCACTACTTGATGACTTGTACACCAGCACTACTTGATTACTTCTACACCAGCACTACTTGATTACTTATATACCAGCACTACTTGATAACTTGTACACCAGCACTGCCCTCTGACTTGCATCAACATGACTCGACAACTCGTGTTAGAATTAGAACTGCTCAATATTTTGTAGAAAAAAAGTGAGATATTTCCGAATAAACGGAAGTGACCTGAAGCCTAACGAAGCACTACAGTCAGTGAAATTTTATTCGTTTCCGGTATTTTTTTCGCAGAATGCGGAGAAGCTTGACGGAAGCCACGCAAAGGAAGCTCCTGTTTCAACGCTCCCAAATATGTAGAGTCATGGAAGCCAACATTTGGTTACGATTGCTTTGAATGTTAAGCTTACAAACTTGTCAAGCCCATCATTCACGTCTGGGGACGTGTTTTGAAGAGGAATATTGAGCGTCCGCTGCTCAGGCATGTGAATATGACGAGAGTTTCATGCAGTACAGATTTCATTGCTACACAAACTTCAAAGACTCAAAAGTTTGAAAATGAGGGAACGTTTTTTAGTTATAAAATCTAAACGTGAACTCCTGTGAGTGACAATTTCAGATAGTCTTTTTTCTAGCTACTGTACAAAGATATTATTGTAAATTCATGACCAAGTATCGATCACGCCTGCTGAATAAGAATTTTCCTCAAATAAATTTTATTCTTTCGAGTACGATACTCGAAAGGGAATTTCTTCTTTTTTAAAGTAAAAACATTTTTGAATTCAAATATTCATATACCGAGAACTGAATACATTATACGAAGAATGTGTGATTGTGTTTGATGCTATACAAAGTATTTTGAACAAATGCAATGATTGTTTTTAATTTTACACGAGGTATTTGAAACAAAAAAAAATATGCTTGGTGTCATACAAGATATTTAAATTAAGACTATTTATAACATCTTTCACGACATTTGTGACTATGCAAGTCATTCGCTGTAGCATGCCTGTGTCAGTGTCGGACGGATTAACGCGCGTGTATCAGGCAAAACTTGTGACAATGCAACGATAAGTGAGGCTGGAAGTTACGATACATGTAGGCGAAGGCAAAGCTGCAGCAAGACAACAAATAAACCCAAAAACATGAAACTGGAATATCATCAAAACTATCACAAACGAGAGCTATGCCTGCTACAGTACGTCAGCAACGCTACGAAAGCAGTAAAGATAAAGAAAAAAGTCGTAAATAGTTGAGGTATGTTGTTCATTTGAAGCGGTCTCCATAAACAAGGGACACGGAATTTGAGCTGCATTGCTTTGAAGACATTACTCTGGAGAACACGAAGTTCAAGACGAGGGAACAAGTCAATTCTTTTATTTATTTTATCAAAAGATTACGTGTTCAATTTTCATGTACCCCTAAAAACACATTCAGCCTTGACGTACCAACAAGAGTACCCACAACACAGTACCTACTTGATGTACCAACTACAACTGTAAGGCTTTGATATATGTACCATCGTAAGATAATGCCCTTGGTTTTAATGTACCAACTGTACGATGATGCACTAAGCCTTAATATACAAACATAAGGTGACGTGGCAGGCTCTGATGTACCAAGAAAATAAAAAACATTCATTTAGGCGTACCTAAATTTTTTATATCATTGATATACTCGTACCAACAGCAGATACCTCAAAACTCAACGCTCCCGTTGACTCCAAATTTAAATTAACAGACGTTATAAGACGCTATACATATAAATGAAACGCTACATAAATTTAATACCAGACATCAAGGCAATGATGGATATGGCATCAATGATAAGCATCGTAATAGTGATGAACCACAGATGACGTATTGAATGAGGAGGCAATTATAGCCATCGAAGACGGCTAGAAGATCTTACATCACTGCAGCAATGTTAGATTATTACGCTAATGGTGTCACTTTGGTAAGGATGGATCACTGTGGTAAGATAGATCACTATGGTAAAGATAGATCAC
>VCRD01000783.1:8140-113191 GCA_006783055.1 Trinorchestia longiramus
GGCTCTGTGATGATTAGGGTGGTTATTTTGTGGCATTGGTACTTCCAATGATCGGCTTACTGCAGGCAAGTATTGGGTTGTCCGGAAAGTTCGTGCCGATTTTTAGTAGTTCATCTTTCGACTTACTAAGAACATGATTGAGTTTGGAAAGTAAAATTTGACTACACCTCCATTTAGAGCACACCTGATGCTTTTCTATTTCCATAGAGGAAATATCCATCACAAGCAACCAAAGAAGTATACGAGTTTACTGTGATGAGTGTTTGGCTGATCCATCAGGCTAATGCCAGGCCACACGTTTCTTTTGAAACCTGTCAAAAATTGCCGCAGCTTGGCTGGGATGTGTAATCCCACCTTCCATATTCACCAGATATTGTTCCTTCGGATGATCATTTATTTCGGTTTTAGCAGAATAGTCTTAATGATAAAAGTTTCAATTTCTTGGATGACCTGAAAAAATTCCCTGATGAATTGTTTGGCATGAAACTACCTCAATTCTGCGATGAGAGTATTTTCTAGTAAAAAAAGATGAAAACGCTTTGTGCAACAAAATGGTTCATATTTGGTCGATTAAAAATGTATTGACATATATATATTGAACTATTTCTCTCCTTTAAAAATCGGCACGAACTTTCCGGACAACCTGATACTACGACTTCCTCTATGAGGACGTCACGAAGACTGGCATGTTACTGCCAAATGCTGCTATGTTCCAAGGCGGTATTTCCCATATATGTATGTTGCCAAAAATATTCAGTTTTAGCTTGAGGAGCATGAGAATTTTACAAAGTATCTTTCTAGGCACGTACTATCACTAAATCTCAACATAGTTACTATTACTAATTACATGATTACTAATTACTATTGTGGGTTATGTGTCAGCATAGACTGGTAGTACGATTTGCACCTATCATCGCTGATCGAATACAGTTTTAGAAAAAGACGAGAAAATGTTCAGACGCTTTTCGTATATATTCCATGTAAAATTGTATCCATTTTAAATGAAATAGTGGCCTAATTAGTAAGTGAATAAGAAAACAATTTCATGTCTGTTATTCGAGTTATTAGAGCAAACTTTTTGTGTTAACCATCACAAAGAGCTACCAGTGAACTCGGATTGGGAAATTTAAGTATAAATTAGTCATTTTTACACTTTTGCCTGCAGTTGAATCGAACATTTAAAAATTTCGAAGATGTATTTTTAAAATCTCATACGGATGATGTATCATTTATTTTTCAAATGTTTTAAGATTCATTGAATCCGTCATCTATTTAGGGCCAATATTCACTTGCTAAATGAGAAAATTCATGCATGTGCTTCGCCAATTTAAAGGTTGATAATCGAATTTGAACATAATCAAATAAAAGTTTATTCGAACAGTTCATAGTACTGATTTCTATAGCAAAATTGCTACAATTTCAGTAAGCACAAGGGAGAAGTTGGCTGCACACTTGTTCCTGTGTATCTTATCAGCTGATCAAATGCCTGATTTTGAGCTTAACGTGATGCACTGAGTTCTACTCTCCCTCTCTCTCCGATGCAAGTTGTCTATCTTCTTGTGCTCCCCTGGTACCTAAAGGTCTTCAAAAAAATCTCAAACACATCATTGCAAAATGCTTCGTTAAACCTAATTATGTTATTAGGAGAACTCTCTTCGTTTTTTTCTGTTTCCTATCTTTCGTTGTCGTGGATGCTGCACATTTTGTATAAAGCTGGAGTCTGTACAGGAGTATCGACACGATGCCTGCGTCGTTCGCTGTTTTAGATATCATCTAATACCTCTGAAGTAATTTTTAATGGGCTTCTGTATTAAAATATCTGTATATCTTCACGATGATACATGATTTATAGTTGTATTCATGATTCTGTACGCAATACATAAAAATTCTAATTCATATACCAATTACAATTCAGTTACCTCTGGTGTCTGAAGCTCAATGAATATATTCTCCATGGGTCCATAATCCATAGTAAAGATTTAATTTTAGTCATTGGAATGTTGAATTATGACTTCTATAGCGTTTCCTCGAGTTTTTACGCTCATGATAAGTCGTCACGTCTACGATGGCTCCGTGGTTTTTGTTCAACTCGCCGTTTTTTGTGAACATTTCCTCTAGGTGCTCGCTCGCTCAACACTTCCTGTCCAGATGAGGCCTGCGCTTTGAACACATGTTCACTCCGTCTCTTAAATCTTTCTATCAAACACAATGGATTTTTAATCTCCCTTTTGCTGTTAGAACTTCAATATTTCTTTAAATGTAAGTCCCGGAAACTAACAGATGTAACAGCTTATAATTTATGTGTCAACGCATAGCAACATTCACTTTAATTTTATTCACGTGTCATTACAAATCTGGTTCAGTACTTATTCGGAATAAAGTTACTTTACTTGTAACCAATTGAATTTCATAGCAGGGTTTGAGTATGATTGTGATTGAATTGACTGACCTTGGTTTTTGT
The DNA here is from genome assembly GCA_006783055.1 of Trinorchestia longiramus. Taxonomy (NCBI): domain Eukaryota; kingdom Metazoa; phylum Arthropoda; class Malacostraca; order Amphipoda; family Talitridae; genus Trinorchestia; species Trinorchestia longiramus. The sequence continues at coordinate 10,602 of VCRD01000783.1, forward strand.
GTTGTCCTTCCTTTGATGTGGCTGGTGCGTGTCCAAGTCGTATTACTGGAACTCTGTTGCAGTCAAATGCTTATGCCACATAATCTTTAGCAGATGTCTCCTGATTCGCCCTTTGGTAGATTATTTTCTTTCGATTTGCTCTTTCGTAAATTATTTACTTCCGATTCGTTCTTTGGTAAATTATTTACTTCTGATTCGTTCTTTGGTAAATTATTTACTTCCGATTCGTTCTTTGGTAAATTATTTACTTCCGATTCGTTCTTTGGTGAATTATTTACTTCCGATTCGTTCTTTGGTAAATTATTTACTTCCGATTCGCCCTTTCGTAAATTATTTACTTCCGATTCGTTCTTTGGTAAATTATTTACTTCCAATTTACCCTTTGGTAGATTATTTTCTTCCGGTTCACCCTTTCGTAGATTATTTCTTTTGATTTACCTTCTGCTCGATCTATTCTTCACAGGACTGCGAGGAAAACGATAAGCCTGCAGAATAAGCTTGTGTTGTTCGTTTAGCTGAACTTGTCTTTCTTTTATACATAGAGGCAACGGAACCTGACAATTCTGGTTAGTTTTAAGCGGTTTCAGGCGGTGCAAATTTAGATTCAAAGTTTACGGAAGTTCAATTTCAAACGCTAGTTTAATTTAGTTATCCCTAAGATATTCAACGCAATGAACGGTTTCCAATCTTTAGGACATGTACAATAGCAAAGTAAAAATCGGAACAGCAAAGTAAACGAATTTATGACCGCTGCGAATTCAGGTACAACTAATGTTAGGAAGAGCGACAGCGAGGTCACTCACAGGGAAGTGCTGTGAATGCAGCAACACAACACCAAGAGTTCAACATTAACTAGTAAACCTACACGTGAAAATTCACGTGTTTTTTACTGAATTTGTTCACTTGATTTGCCAGTGAACGCGGGCTTCGCGAAGGGGTTTCCACATTGATGGATATACCTTTGGTATCCTCAATACAATGCTTACAATACATGTATACCTTACCGAATTTCCTCCTATCTAAATCCTTCAGAGCGTCGCAGAGAGACGGAGCAAGCAAGCAAGCAAGCAACAAACTGTGTATTATAATATAATGAAATATTCTAAATTTACGAGCTTGAATCTTCTATTTTATTTATGTTTGATTTTGACAGGGTCATACTTTACACTATTTTTTAAATTGTCTTGTTTGGGCTGGTTTTGTCCTTACGTAAGAGAGAGGCTAGTTCAAGCCGCGGATCTAATCTAAGTTATTCGCATTAAATTTAATATTGAAGTTTTGATAAATTTTTGGGTTTTTGTACTGGGTAAAAAAAATTGATGAAAATCATGGATAAGTAGTGAATTTTGTCATGAATAGTCAGCATTTGAATCAAATAACATTCTTTCAAATTTCTCTGAAGCTATTTCCACCTTCCCATGTGTGCAACGGTATCTACCATTTTAAATTATCTTTCTGTTCATCACTGGAACTTCCTTCCTGATATGAAGGTGAAGACAAAAGCGCGTATCTTTTTGTATAAAATTCAGTGTGTAGAAGAGGTATACAACACGTTTCAGTGACTTTTTCTAGCTAGACAGACTTCCGTCCAAGCTGCGTCATGCAAAGTAAGAACCACGGAGGCAAGCGCTACTCAGACTACGCCACGTACGCCTCGCGTGTGTCCTCGTGCCAGCACCTACGTGCTCCTCTTCACGTGCCTGTCACACGTGCATGCCTACCTGCAGGCCGTGTACGAACTGCTTGCAGTCAGCACGAGTAGCTGGACCCCAGTACATACTTCTATTCGTAGTGGCATAGCTCATGTCGTAGTTCATGTCATGTAGTTGATGTCGTACCTCTTATCAGGTAGGTCGTGTTATGGCTGACGTCAGGTGGCTCATATCCTCTGGTTCATGTAATAGCTGACATCAGGTAGCTCATATCACGTGGTTCAGGTTATAGCAGACATCAGGTAGCTCATCACGTGGTTCAGGTTATAGCAGACATCAGGTAGCTCATCACGTGGTTCATGTAACAGCTGACATCAGGTAGCTCATATCACGTGGTTCAGGTTATAGCTCGTGTTCTGTAGCTTACGGTCGCATCGGAGAAACGGGCGCGTTCCCACGCAAGAACGCTTACAATTTTAGAGCAAATCTTTTTTCTTCTAAAGTGAAAATAGTCGGTTAAAACAACCGTCAGCATCTCCACCGAAACTGCTATGATTCTGTCACCGCAAAAACTACTCAGAAGTACTTAAATTTTTAGAAACCTTTTTGTGGACAACTTAATTGAGAAGTTTTGGATATTACTGCTCTATCGATTTTGTTAAACGCTATTCGGAAAACTGCATTCGACGTTGGTGTGAAGATGCATTCAGCTCTTTATTTCTAGTGCAAGAGGTGCTTAAAATATTGACTAAATATCAGCTCAGTCGATTGGGTACACCAAGTTGCAAGAGTGATCATTGAGCGACCTCATTTTCAAACTATGGAATGTAAATTGTGTTCTACACTAACCTGCGTTTTTCTTGGAAGGGAAAATAGAACTCTCGAACCCTGGCATTTGTCAGGCTAGTGAACGCACGCACCTGACCAGCAAACCCTGTTCATTGCCAGCACCTGACCAGCAAACCCTGTTCATTGCCAGCATCTGACCAGCAAACCCTGTTCATTGCCAGCAGCTGACCAGCAAACCCTGTTCATTGCCAGCAGCTGACCAGCAAACCCTGTTCATTGCCAGCGCTTTTCGCTATCGCTTGTGTAGAACAAGTGTGAACCGTCGCTAGCGAGTTCTCTGAAATACTTAGCTCTTTGCTCTAATATTTTTGCCAGTAACAGCTGTTCCAATAACTTGGACCGATTTTGAATGTGAACTATGTTTAGGGGTCTTATTTTTTCTTATTCTTTCAGATTTAATAACTTCAGTTGTTGGCAACGTTATCCGTGGAAAGATTAATTAAGAATCGAAAAATATTGAAGTAATTGAAGCCTGTTACTAAAATGGGCGTTCAAACAGCTATGCATTTTGCGCACTTCGAAATTTTTACTCGAAATGGGTCCAAGTTATTGAAACGCCCTGTATGTGTTAATATACTCGTACGTGTAAACTGTAAGTCTTGTTTGTAAAAGTAATGTTCAATATTAACACGTACATGAGTATGTGTTGAAACTTGCCACCGTCTTGATCCAAGTCTTTCTGCTATACACTGCATTAATCAACGCTAATTCTTGCACTGTGTGAGTTAGATTAATATAATTAAAAGCTGCAATTACCATATTGATAAGAATTTAGACCTGCAATAATTAAATGTACCATAGTTTCAAAGATGAACGCGTTAAGCGTCAAATTATCGTGTGACGTTTGGTTGAAGAAATTTGTCTAATTTCTATCAACGTAAATTGGAAGTCACTTAACTCCTAACAAAACATTCTAAAAACTGTGGCAGACAGAGTCAAGTTAATAATAGTTCTATAGTATAATTAATAGAATTTTCATTTGGAAATCTGTTGAATGCTTTCAAAATATTTTATTTCCATAAATAGGTGGGTTTTAGAGTATATGAACTATCGTATTCGGTTAGTTTCAATGAGTATTGAGAGGGTGTCAGAGCGCGGGGGCTCTAACAAGCTCTAAAAGCGTTCCTGGTAAATGTTGAAGTTTATCCGTGAGAGATAAAAACACTTGTCCAAACCAGGCTCCTTACCAAGCATGGAAGATTTCTCATGACTTCCATTTGTAGTAAGCTATTGGTGGTGATGCTAGTGATGGTGGTTATGTTGGTGATGCTAGTGATGGTGATCCTGGTGATGGTGATAATGTTAGTGATGGGGATAATGTTAGTGATGGTGGTGATGCTAGTGATGTTGGTAATACTGGTGATGCTGCTGCAACATGCTCCCTTTTCTATTGTAACATGGCTTTCTTTTCCCTTGTAACATGGGGCCTTATCTCTTGTAACATGCAGCCTCGTGTCTCGTAACATGCAACCTCGCCTCTTGTAACATGCAACCTCGCCTCTTGTAACATGCAGCCTCGTGTCTCGTAACATGCAACCTCGTGTCTCGTAACATGCAACCTCGCCTCTTGTAACATGCAGCCTCGCCTCTTGTAACATGCAGCCTCGTGTCTCGTAACACACAGCCTCGCCTCTTGTAACATGCAGCCTCGCCTCTTGTAACATGCACCCTCGCCTCTTGTAACATGCAGCCTCACCTCTTGTAACATGCGGCCTTATTTATTAAACCTTGAGATGGCTTACATTACAGCATGCGATCTCACCAAATATTAGACATTAATTTCAATGCAGTTTGGAAGTTAGAATAAGAGAATCGTGCTTAAGTTAGCGAGAGTATAAAGTCGATGCGAACATGACAGTAGTGCTGGAGAAATACGATAAAAAAGATAAACCCTGAAATCAGTTAGATCACGCGAGGTGATGCATTCAGGTCGGCTAGAGTAAAAAAAGTAGGGCGGAATAAAATTATAGCAAACAAGTACGTCTGAAATAATTTGGAACAAAATAGTAGGGCAGAAATGAATTATTACGAACAAGTAGGACTGAAATAATTAAAAAAACAGTAAGGTGGAAATCAATTATTACCAACAGAAAAGGCTGAAATAATTTATAACAAAACAGTAGAGCGAAAATAAATCGTTACGAACACGTAGGGTGAATTAATTTAGAATAAAAGTAAGGCTGAAATAATTCAGAACATACAAAAAGGTGGTTACGTTGACAGCGAAATTCAAGCGCATAAAATAACATAAATGTTTATTTATTATAGAAAGGTATTTGAATTGAACGTTGACGACAAAATAGCAGGAATATCCTTTGGTATTCGGTAGTAGCTGTATGATATAACAAGTAACGTAGTAATAATTACCTTCACTAAACTTATTAATGGTATTCTCAATAATGTGATTAATATTGAAAACATTTCATTTGTCCAAGTATAATTACTCGAAGATGCCTCTGAAAAATCTGGTGTTTAGATCTGAAATTTTTGCATTTCGAGTTGTGTTACTAATTTATTGAATTCACTCGTAGAGCAATTCATTACAACTTTCTTGTACGAACAAAAAAGAAAAATAATAAAACTTATCTTAGAGTACAAGTCCTTGAAATGATAAATCATGTATGCGTTGTTGCTGCATTGACATTTCATTAAGCAATTACGATTGTCTAAACTTGAGAACAACTTCATGCATGTGATGGCATGTATAATTGCCAGTTGGCTGCCGTTATTTCCAATAATAGAGAATCAGAATTCCATAGGGACGCTTCAGAATTGTCCTTATATTTTATGACACCAAACAACTTCATCAAGATTATCAACGTTTAAAAAACAGAAAGTAGATGACGAATTGACTCTGGATCAGGAGCTGAAAATAATAATCAATCTTCTAACAAAATCAACAGACGATGATGTATTCAAGTTCATATCTAATTTTTAAATTCTAATTCTTGTAATAGTTCTGCAATGACGCTTATTTTTACCTTAGATCTTATGACCCTGATGGCCCTTAATGTTATATATATATATATATATATATATATATATATATATATATATATATATATATATATATATATATATATATATATATATATATATATTCCTAGTAATACCGTATATTCAAGTTCTAATTGACCCTTAATATGAGATTTTTATATATCCTTAGTAACACTTGTATTCATTTTCCAACACTGTGACTTAACGCTTATAACTCGAGTGGTACTTTTGTTTGGAGTAGTTATTGCCAAGACAAGTATAAGTATATGACTGTTCATATGTTACCTTTTTGATGTAATCTTGTTATTCTGCATATTATGGTTCCAAAATCAGATCCTACGCCGCTGGAATACGAGGAGAAAATGTCGAGGTGGGAAAAGTATAAAAGTATAGGTCGTCTAAATGCTATATTTGGAAAATATTATTGTAGAAATAAATGATATATTGAACTCCACTTCAAGCAGTGATGTGTTCGTGTTGCAGTTGGGTAGAATCCTTGTAACATATTCGTAATAAATAAATATATATATATATATATATATATATATATATATATATATATATATATATATATATATTCGTCCTCATGTTCAGGGAAACCGAAAGTGCAATTCTGCTGTTAGTTTCTTTGAAAATTTTCATTTTTTTCCTTTTCTTTTCATGCTTCACTGACGCCTGTACTTACTTATACCTTTTAAAGGTAAGGCAGTTCTCGAAATACCGCCAGTTCACTTCCTACCAGCAAATTTGTTCCATCTTACCAGAGTTCTGAATTGGCGTTAGGTAAGAAATTATTTTCATTGATGATTTCCTATTCGCGTTTTGAGAAAAGGCTCCAACAGCACTGGCGTAATGAGTCGGAAGACCGTCATGCTAGAAAGACAGTATTCAAAAACATCCACGTTTGCTAAAAATTATGCAATTTCTTTGAACTTCTCGAATATTGTTGAATTTACGTTTTCAACGGCTCATAAAATGTTGCTTCATTTCCCACTGCCTGCCCGCAATTGTTTCGTATTTTGGAACTCGAAGAGTCACCTCAACACAACACTTATTGCGCTTTGAAAATTTGAACATCATATTCACGCTATGGTGTGTGCATAAATTCCTTAGATATAAGCGCTCTAATGAACTGCTAGTTATCTCACGTGTAAGTTCTCAGGACCGGTCCTCAGCCTTCCGTGGAGGACTAAGACGAGGCGCTGCTCTGTAGACATCGGCGGTATGGTAAAATATACTCACATATTCCTATAGGGCATTAATGTAACTGACCTTCCAGGTGAGTAACATTGATTGTGAGACTTGGCTGTGGGCTTAGTTTATCCCTGGAGCACTGAACATGGGTATAGTTTGCCCGACGCTAGGTCCATGTTCAGTGCTCCGGGGTTAAATATACGTCTTAGGTAACTTAGATATCTTCATTTTACCGGGCTAGGTAACCGTTACACCTGCACGCACACCCAGAACGCCTAAAGCGTACACCGTCCCAGGACAGGACGGCTATAAGCGTCGTCATGGGCGAAGGTGTTCAAGGTCTAAGTGTTAGTTCTTCCCGATCGTCAAGAAAATGAAAACAAACTGAATGTTCAGTGGAAGTGCCCTCGGTATTTTCTATTGGGGGTTCGACGAAACGCATGAACATTAAATACCTGTCTTTGACAGTATTTAACAAGTGAAACTATTCTCTGTGATTTAATTAATGCCACAAAATGATGTTATAATGGATGCCAGCAGTTGTCCTTCAAATGAGTATTACAATTTATAACCGCATCAATTGGTGATGGGGATGATGTAAAGTAGGATTTCTATGTCACTGTTATACAGCTATTCTCTTTTCTAATTCCATTACTCATTTTGCAGTTGAGAAAATTTCCTAGACGCCACTTCAAGTACAATTTTCCTACTCATTTAGTTTTTTGTCTGAAAATTTGCTGCTCATTTTCGACTGTCTCAATATTCAATATTTGTGTTTTTGACGGGTTCTATACCTTCTTTGTCAGCAAATAGATTCCTAGATGTCATTGGTTTTCCATTTCGAGATTGTTCCCATGAAAGAGTTATGGCTACAGTCGGACACATTCAATTTGACTTGACTTTCACTTGATGACTGCTACACCAGAACTTATTTAGAACTGCGCTCCATCCGTCATTTGCAGGGACCGTGCCGCCATCGAGTGGCTCGGGAAGTCTTCAGGCAAATTATTACATCGAATTATTGCAAGGGTTTTCTCCTAATGTGCCGCTACTTTTATTGAAGAGCGTTGCTGTTTTTGAACTGAAATTTTTATTTTGTAGTTCACTTAAACGAAAGTCCGTGTTCTGCTTGTGGTGGTCGAGGGCTATTATACAGTAGTTCTTCCTGTAAACAACTGTACACCGTGTTGTTAAAAAGGTACCGCCGTCACGATATAAGTGTCCTCATATCTAGCAATTATTTCGCAATGAACAAATTTAAAATCACTCAGTTTTTTGTTGAATGATGAAACTTTCATTTTTTTATAGTTGCCAGGAATGATTAATTTGAAGTTTAAATTAGTCAAATTACTTGTAACTTTGCAATAGCACGATGAGCACTAGACCGTAACCCTGACCTTGTTCCCGTTGTGACGCCATGAATGATGCTTAACTAAACTGACCGCTCTTATCTGCCTGCTGGTGGACCGTGGCGATGTGAGCTCCTTCATCACATCAGCTTGCGCTTTAGAAATCAGTCGAATACGAATTCAAGTTTTATGTTGGTCAAGCTCAATACTCCGTAGTAAATTTGAGTGATGGTCTATAATCTTGCTTAGACGTCAGTTACTTCATAACTGTTGTATTATTTACTTTTGATTTATGTTCAAGTGTTCGAGCGTGGCAGTGGTGCCTCAAATTTCATAGACACGCTGTTTGATGTATTTCTAAAATAGTAAAGAAAGTCAATTGATGAAATTCTTAGTTTTTGTAATGTTAGCCGTTATGACGATCATCATCCCCCTTGTTAAATAAGCAGTTTTCATCTAGAAATACTGTGCATTCGTAAATGTCAGATGCGTTCTTTATTGAAGGAATTTTTATTGGCGCCAGGCCAATAGGTGATAACTTCTTTCAGTTTATGCTGTGTAATGCAACCACGGAGAAGTCCACTAATTTTCGACAGTTATTGACGTTGTTCTGGCATCGTTGTCTTACCTTGGAATGAAGACTTCAAAGTCTTTAAATTTTCTGCATGCCGTTCTGCCAGTTGGTGTGTGTCTGAGAAAAGAAGTAACGAAAATTTGTGCTTATTTTCAGTTCTTTCACTTGTGTGGCAATAATACTTGATATAAGTATGCTGAAATTTGTGTTGGTCTTCCACTCCTAGAAGTGAAAAAATTCATTTAAAAGCTTATATTTGGAAAATGCTTCTCATGAGAAACTATGATTTATTATCAACCACAATATTATTTCTTTTATCTACTGTCTAGTCAAGAGTCAGAATTGTTAGCACCTGGCTAATGACAGATGTTCTGAGTGATGCGTTGTTTATCTACCTCACCGCACACTGGCACTGTCTCTCTGATTGTTGTAATTATAAAGAAGCTTTCATGTTCTAGAGGAAGGGCTAAGCTGTTGTCATGCCTGTCTGGTCCAGGTGTTAAGGCTGGTTGTGTCGCTTCACCCACCATTACGGCCACACATCAAGCAGTGCTACCCAGCTTTATTTCTAAGTGTCAACCAATGATGTCCATTTTTATTTCCAAGTATCAACCAATGATATCCTGCATTATTTCCAAGTATCAACCAATGATATCCTGCATTATTTCCAAGTATCAACCAATGATATCCTGCATTATTTTAAAGTCTCAACCAATGATACCAAACATTATTTCCAAGTATCAACCAATGATACCCAGCATTATTTTCAAGTATCAATCAATTGTGCCCAGCATTATATCCAATTATCAACCAATGATACCCACCACGAAGCATGAGCTGTGCTCTTTACCGTGCCTGCCAATACTCCTCAATCAGACTTCCATCATACCAGCCGCTATATTCTACCACACAAGTCATACCAATCTACCCTCCCATGCTCTGATCATGCACACGTCTCGAGATGTCTGAGAAGAACTGTTCATTCGAGCACCCGCGTTCAATAAGTCCCACCTGGTGTACCTTAGAGCTTACAGGAGCCTGCAAGAAAGGTAGCGTCAACACTCCTGTGCTCAGGGATGTATTTATGTGCATCAAGTCCTTCATTGCTGAACGTTCTTCAAGGCTTATAACCTCATGCCTTTCTTGTCTGATTGCTGAGTAACTGGCACAGAATGCGTGTTTTGAAAGACGTTTATATGAGCCTCATAGTCGTTAAATGCACCCTTGACCCAGACTTGCTGCAGTTTTCCAGAACGTGCCAGTCAATCTTCTGGTAGCTTTCTTTTATTGTGATTTCGTATTCTTATATTCAGGTTCAATAGAAGAACTCTTCAGAAATTCGCTGCTGAATTTTTGTTTTTGGTGGTTTGGGATCTTAAAACTTAAAATGTGAGATTCTTTTTTCAAGAATTTAAGAGACATTGATTGGTGTATCTGGGGAAAGCAAAAACATGAATTACTCACGTTTTAGTTTACTGTACGATTTTATCGCTTCCCATTCAAGATCGTTCTTCACTACTCGTTGATAAATCATTTTGAAGACTAACAAATAGTTATTGTAAATTCAGAATAAGAGAGGAACTGCAAAATTGTAGATGCTGTTTTCTTCGCTCACTGAGGGACCCAAGAGACTCATGAGCTTCTTTCAGGGAGTTTGTTGATGTCTCTCCTCGTCATTTTATCGTACGGACATGACATAAAACGTTTTAGCAGATGCAGCCACGTTTGTTGTTGTAGTCTGTGCTGAGCGTTTAGTGATGGGAATTTATGGTTTGTTGAGGTAGTCTGTTCTGAGCGTTTAGTGAGGAGGATGTATGGTTCCATTCTCTTGTGTGTCTCGTGGGAGCATGCGGTGAAGCGTCTATTTGCAAAAATGCTTTCTTTTTCTGTTTCTGTTATTTTATCATTTTGTTTTTTATCTTCTGCAGGTGTTTCTGCCACCTCATATGCCAGCATGTAGCGGGTTGTAATAGCCTGAGACCCAGTAATTTGAGTCCTCATATGTGATTAAACTTGTATTAAACCTTTCTTAGTTGGTTTGTTACGATCGCGTCAATTTAGCAGAAGCTGTTGTTAAACGATTAATAATAATCTTAATCATACGCTATTTTACCCATTAATTGGACGGATTGTTCGAGACGTGCAGAAAATGCTAAAACGAGTTTAAACGATGGAAGCAATTGTACTTCGCATTGCTTGAAACAGTTCTTGAGTGGACGTTGTATTTATGCCTTTTATAGTTTGTTTCTTTGTTACAGAGCTCAAACTATAACTCCGCAATAAGCGGAATGGTCTTTGAAATAGCTGTTATTTTAAAGACTTTCACACTTAGCATGAAATAGCTGTTGATTTTGAAAAAACTTTGACACTGAGCATGAAACTCTGTTGATTTTGAAAGACCTGCACTTTATTATATCTAAGTGCAAATCCCGTGAGATGTGTTTGAAGTTGGACGTCTCTCACCTCAACGAACTTCTGCAGTACTGCTAGCAAATAATGAATGGGTATTAGTTCGCATGAAACTGTCACCTCGAGGCGTAATAAAACTAAACTGCAGTGTAATTTATTGTGCTTTAGATGCCGACTGTCAGTGAACGATATTTTTTGGAGCAAGACTTTCTTCCTTGACTAATTTCCGCACATAAAGATAAGTGTCAGTGCTCACCACATGTTGGTATGGTGAAGTGGCCGTGGCAAGTTGTCAGATAATCAGCCCGAGAGAAGCGTGACTCGCCTCCGCAGCGGAAGCAATCATCCGAGTCCGTTTTATTGATCACGACTTATTTTCTAAACTACAACGAGGGATTTCTTCATAACCTCTTTTATTAAATGCCTTACACGAAATGTGTTTTTTTGTCTTCGAATCATTTGTTCTTTTTCAGCATATTTTTGTCATAGTGTCTTGAAGGCAAACTTGTGGATTTGTACGAGCTACGAATGTAAAAAGGCACTCAACTTGAGAAAAATGAAAAACATACAAAATTCTGCAGCATTATAACTTTCGTTAGGACCTGTAATTATTTTCAAAATTTGAGTTCAATTCGTTAGAGTTGATAGGATCAAATGTGTCCCGGGCATTTCCTCAATTTATGCATGTACTATACTGATAGTGTAAAACTGCTTATCTGAAAGCTTTTTTAGACATCGCTTCACAGTTTTTAAAAATTTGGGTGTATTTTGCTAATATTGCAGCTTTAAGCTACCAGAAACCATTTTTATCTAAATATTCTTGCATACTTTATCATCGCGTGTAGGTAATAGTCCACTATTAAATTTACAATACGGTTACGGTAATAAAATTATATAATCCACATCTTTGCTCTGATTACACCGGTGATCGACATGTTTTTATACAACGCAGTTGTGGGAACTGATGATTTGCCCATCTCACGTAGAGCAGTGAAAGTGTTAACATTTGCATCGACGCTTCGAGCGCGCACGCCAACACGGGATCGAGCGCGCGGTTCGACCATGTGCGGGAGCATCTATCAACCTCAGAGTGGAGCGACCTTACGTAACTCTGCATTTCATTGCCGGTACGAGGTGTTGGTTAACACCTTCAAGGTGCTGGATGTTTCTTGGCACATTCGCTGCGTGATAACGATGCCTTCAGTTGCAGATATGGCTTTTTACTTTACCATGTTTTGTTGAAGTTCAGATATTTCTTTAAATTTATTTTCTTTTATACTCGAGTTCATTTGGCTTTAGATTCCATGACTGTTGTTTTTTACGATGCATCTAGATATATTTGATTTAGATCTTGAAAAATTTATTCGTGATCACAATTTTTACTGAAACTGCATGATTTGCTCGGTTGAGCAAATTTACGGAGTGTTTATATTGTATTTAAATTACTTAAACGCTCTATAGAATCAACATCATAGAACCATTGAAGCTATAAATTAAGGGACTGCATTGAAAAAGTGTACTTTTAATTTATTAGGTTAATGTCAAACCCTAAGTTTAGGCATTAAATAAAAATATATTCTTAAGAGCTCAGATCTGAAGCCTTCGGCTGCAGCTTTAGTGACGTGTCGAACTTCTCCCTTGCTCATTTCTCTCGCGGTTTTGCCTACAAATTTTTTCAAGTCTTCAATTGCCTCTGGCTTGCTTTGATGGACAATGGATTTCATCTCTCCTCGAAACCAGTAGTCGAGGGGACTATAAGGTCACGGCTATGAGCACGCCAGTGCCGGCTCAATCGACGGCTAATTATTCAGTCGGAGTATTTGTTCGATAATAAAGAAACATTTGTTGGAGCAGTGAGAAGAAGCACCATCCTGTTGATAGTGAGTACTTGTGTTACCAGGATGGTGCTTCTTGCTCATTAGCATCTGTTCTGAAAGCTGGCTACAATTTTTTATGTAAAAATTTAGGTTTTTCTCGAAATTTTATTTGCCATCGTTAAGCGACACAATCGATAGCACCAGACCAGATGTTCCCAACCTGGTGTACATGTACCCTAGAGGGCACATTTGCATATCTAATAGGGTACATTTAATGTTAGTTAATTGTTCCTAAAACCTGAAGGTTCTATTAAAAATTCAGTGGAATTTTATTTTTCTACTTACCTTTCTGTCATAAAAATCCAGGGGTACACACTCATCTGTCTAAATACTGAAGAGTACAAGGTCAAAGAAGGGTTGAAAACCCTTGCACCAGACCTTCCACAATTTCTCCACATGACATGTTTCCGCTGTCTTATATCATCAAGTTATCACAGAGAAAAGGATTTTTAATACTCCAATCTCTTGAGTTTTGACAGTTATGATGTGGCTTTTAGCGAACTATTGCTCATCTCTGAATATCGGCCGATATTGTGCGAAAAGTCAATTTCGGTTTCTACTGAGACACTTTCACTCAAGGATTGACGAACACATGTAAAATTTCAGTATTATGACTGGTATTGTATAAAATAAAGATAATGGTATATTTATCATTGTAATGTTTTTTGGCTTTCGTTAGATTTTATAAACAAGATAGCAGCACATCTTATCCATGAACGAACAGTTATTTGAATGCAGGCAGCCCCGGTGGATTGGCTCGTCCTGAGCCGCGCTTTAAATTCGACCACTCGACCTTATGTGTGCGCTTCCCGACTCGTGAAGCGATGAAACATTAGTGTCCTTTTTATTTTGTGAGGACATCCATTCAACACTTCCTATAAAGTACAACACATTATTACTTGGTCTCATTCACCGTTAAATATTGAGATCTTCTACAATCGGGTTAAATATTTTTCAATAAGATGGTACGTTAACTCAGAACATCGGGCTGCTCTGTAAACAAAAGGCTACCTCCCGTAACAATGGGCTTCGACATTCCAAATCATTTTTCTTGGAATGTCTTGTATTCCTAGCACAAGTAGGAGACTGTGTTTCCCCGCGCAAGTGAGAGCTTTTGGCCAAGGAAAAGTGAGAGTTGAGGACGCCCAGTCACGGTAGAGGTCAGACTTGACCACCAATAAATACTTGCGGGACTCTCTGCTTCTGGGCGTCCGCCGCCCTTTTTATCCCGTGTGTTAGAGCTTACTGCTGACCATAATGTAGGGGTTCTTGAAAAATATTTTATTTCGTCGGTGTTGGTGCTTACTGCTTACTATAATGTATGAGTTCTAAAAAAACTCGACTGTATTTTCAATCACGTTGATACATAAAATCTGATACAACATTGGGTTGCGAAATTCCTACTTATAAAAGTCTTAGTTGGTAGATATTCTATTGTAGGGAGATCATAGCAATGCCTACCGTTGAATACGGCAAAATAATTCTAGACACATGTCGTTTGTTCCATATTTTATCTTCGTATGTTTGGATGTGTTATCGTACAGTAGTTACTTGGACGTGCAAGGTGTCCATGTTTCGAGCTCCGCATTCTCTTGCTTTTAGTACAGTAGTAAAGCGTGGCTCGACACACGGTCACCTACCTTCCATGTGAGAGTTGTCCTGCACGCGGGAGTTACTGAAGTTTGAATATAGTTTCTCGATTATAGTTTTATAATCGTAAATTCATGGATCGGAAGCGTGAATATAACAATTACGCTATTAATGAGCCCATGCCTTCTTTACAGTGTCGATGCTCCAACTGAACTCGTAAATGCTTGTGGTGCTTATACATATGTAACTTCATTACTGTCATTTCGCAGACTAGGGACGTGTATACTCTTTGTAGTACTTTAAGTTTCCCACATTCTCAATATCAATTTTCAGTTTCGCTCGAATCAAATCGAGTTTTATAAAAGCAAACGATTAACTCAGTAAATCTCATCATAAATAATATTTCTGTAATATATATATATATATATATATATATCAAGGTTTTGATACGACTTCTAGAACCTAATACTTAATGCATTGCTTACCTCAAATATGATCACAATGTAACCATTAAAGCGCAACCAAAATGTGTATAACATCGGCAAGCATTCAATAAATCTATTATAACGCTGTAGTCGGGGAGGGTTTTGTCCCACAGCTGCAGTTGTCCACCACTTGATCCGTGATGACATGTACACACTCCGTATAAACTTGCGTATATTGTATGTAGTTTGTTCTTTTCTGGTTGTCAGAAAGGTTCTCAAGCCTCAATCCACAGCCATGTTCGTAGTAAGACGCAGGCTTTTTCGTGAGAGTCTAGAAGTTAGGTTAGAAAAAGTTGTTATTGACCTTACTCGTATGTGCCCCCATTACTACGTCACTGCGCTGGCTTGAGACGAAAAACTTCGATGATAACGAGCTTATATCTTCATTGGTGTTGTTGCCGCGTGTTACGAGTTTGAATTACACGCATCCTAGATTGTCCTACGAATTTTGGCCAAATGAGCTGTCGGGAGACACTCGGTATCCATAAACCATTTCGAAAACAAATTTCCTCATTATCATCATTCGAGTGTTTTTGAAGTAACTATTGAAATTCAATAGTTAATTAATATTCTATTTTCAAATCAATTGCTATAAACATGCAATTGATTTGAATTAACTTATGGAGAGAGAAGCATGTTTGTCCAATGTTTCCAAGCTCATGTCGGCATATCCTTAACATAGCACCCTTGGAGAAAACAAGCTAACCCAAACGTGTCTAACAATAGTGTTCTGATGAACCCATTCAATACGAATAGATCAGGCGTCACATGCAACGGATGTAAATATGCAGCTGTACATCAGCTTAAATGCGGACGAGTTACGTTCATTTGCTGTGTCCTGGTACAACACGTGTTTGTTGGCCGGAAAAATCGCAGCCCAACAAAGGAAGGCCTCCCTCAAGTCCTGTATTCTGCACACGCACATTGTCCTGTGCATTGTCTAGTGTGACGCGTTGTGTACTGCAGCAGAATACGTACTGCACGCTAGAGCTGCATACAGCTGTGCATGCTACATTGCGTAAGTGTTTTGGTTTGTTTCGTTGAAGGAAGTCGTTATTTTATGGGTTGATTTTGCTGTTTGTTTTATGCCTAGATGAATTTTTTAAACATTCAGCATGATGCGAAACGTGGTGTAATAGTCCTAAAAATGTTTTTAATTGCGGGTTCAACAAAATAAAAGAAAAATTCTAACAAGAGAAAATTTTTAGCTAAATTGAGTAGCTTGTGTGCATGATACGAGTACACCAGTGAGTTGGAGGCGGTACTGTACGAGCTCTACATGTACGTATAATATGCAGTAGATTGCAGCGGACGAGCGTAAATCTTCCTGAGTTAGTATAAAAAATGACTTCCTTTCCTGCTTAATGGCGCGAAATAAAAATGTCTTCGTTTCCATTACAATGCGATAAGGTTCTGTTATTCAATGCCTATAAGCCATATTCTTGATATTCATTTTTGTTCATGCATTATTTTTATTTAACATGTTGTGATGCAAAAAAAGTTTCGAACATCTCTCGATTTCGTACTGGGAGGTATCATACATTAGAGGTATTTGTACACCATACTCGATGGTAAAAAAAGACGCAGCTAAATTTTGCTAACTTTTAAGTGATCAAAGCGGCCGAGTTTAGTTGTACTTCTACTGTCCCACTACTGGTCAGAGCGAGTTAAGAGTGTGCACTCAAGTGCTTTATGTGGTAGTAACAGTTCCAAGTGCTTGACGTGTGAGTAGCAGCTCCAAGTTCTTGATGTGGTAGTAACAGCTCCAAGTTCTTGATGTGGTAGTAACAGCTCCAAGTTCTTGATGCGGTAGCAACAGCTCCAAGTTCTTGATGTGGTAGTAACAGCTCCAAGTTCTTGATGTGGTAGTAACAGCTCCAAGTACTTGACAGGTGAGTAACAGCTCCAACTATGATACTTGAAATGTGAGTAACAGCTCCAAGTGCTTGACGTGTGAGTAACAGCTCCAAGTGCTTAACGTGTGAGTAACAGCTCCAAGTGCTTGACGTGTGAGTAACAGCTCCAAGTGCTTAACGTGTGAGTAACAGCTCCAAGTGCTTGACGTGTGAGTAACAGCTCAAAGAAGCTGCTGCAAGTGCGTAAGTCACGCTGGTGCCCTCTTCTGTGTGGAAGGTGTTTTCGCCGGCTCAGTGGGAGGTACTGTTCACATACGGGTCCGTAAGAGGTGCTGCTCACCTACGGCTCTGTGGGAGGGAGGTGCTGTTCACCTACGGCTCTGTGGAAGGTGCTGTTCACCTACGGCTCGAAGATGCTTTCCTACACACATGACTGCTGCCCACTTCTACCTTGTTACTTTTATAAAAAATAGAGAATTCAATTTTAGTGTCGCGGTATGTTGCTCATAATTGTACAGTATATTACTTATTGCAGGCACATTTTGTGTGCGTTTAGTTTCATTGGAATTCACTTCACGTGCAGGATGCAGTAAAGTTGTCCAATTCTTCTTTAACTCCTAAAGTGGGCCCTTGCTGCCCTTAGAACTTGTAACAGTCGTGTGAAATGTACTGTACCATTGAAATCTCAATTTAATGATCTTGCTCTATTAATAGAATCTGATATTTTGATTCAATGCTGGAGAGAATGTTTCTTTTTATATCGAACTCGCTAGTTAGATACGAGTAATATACTTTTTTGAATTTGTTTTCAACTTACTGTAACATGTCATACGCTGTGTCTATTATGGAGCGTTTGTTTGATCCATCACACAATGAATGTGAGGAGAGTTAGTTGATGTACGATGGTACATCATGATGATACATGAACAAGAAGGCTTTTTAAAGACAAATTCAGTGGACAGCTTTTCGATTCTCTCGCTTCCGAAGCCAAACTGTGCCATTGTAATAAAAGCACTATACCTACACTCATTTACGACTCTGTTGTTCCTAGATAACATGACTCAGTATTGACTCTCCTTTGCTGCCTTGGGGATACCGTGGTTAAACTAGGAATATAATAATAAAAATAATAATAATATCGACTCGCCTTTACATTCGATTCTTAATCACGTCAGGAACTGAGAATCGCGTCTTCAATCATAATCTTTTTATTGTTTTTTGGACGTACCCATATCATTTTTGTATTTTGCTAGCGCATAATGAATTTGATGGGACTAATGTATATATACATATAAATAAATAGTTATAAAAAATAGTATGAATACATATAAAGTTACGATACAGTCACTATCATCCCCCAGAGTAGTACTCTCAACGTATATTGCAGATTTAGTACTCCATGGATTTCTGCGTTCCTCTAAAGCCATTTCTCAGGCCATGATAGTGTCTGTCTTCGTCTGAGTTACTTCGGCAACTTGGCGCTTTCCAAATGTGATGTTAGCAACCGATCATAGAACTAAGCATCTTTTAGGTGTTGGTCATAGGTTATTTTATGTGGCTTGGTCAGTCACATCTGTTCTTATTATTCTCTGTCGTCGTTTTGCTCTTTCCTTGTTCTTCTCAGTGTCTCGTTGGGAGACCGGCGTACAATGCGGTCGCCTTTTTTATTCGTAAGCAAATTTCGTTTCTTTGAAATAAGCACCGGCACTTGCTGAGACTTTTTGAGTCGCATCTATTACAAGTCTCTTAATGATCTAATCTCACTTGCCTTCTTGTTTCCATGTGAAAGTGTAGAGTGCATTCTTTGAATATTTAATTGTTTGACTTCTTAGCAACTACTTGGTCTTTTTTCAATATATATTTAACGATTAAGTGCAGTTTATTATGCTCGCGTATGGCTTCATTGTGTAATATGCAATACAATTTCTTTTCGACTCATTTTAATTACTGTTATTGTTCTGATTACATCAATTTGATTATTTTTAATTATTATCTTAAAGTGTTGAGACAATCACTTAATAGCATTCAATTCGTTTCTAAGCAAGTTGATAGCTTCATGTGCAGCGAAAGAAAATTTAACAGATTTCGCGTCCACAAATTTTAAGTCGGATGTCAAAGGGTTCCTAAAGATCATACGGTGTTTTTCATTTCCTTTTGGAGTCATGCAATCGATCTAATAATTATTATGATTAGATCGATTGCATTATTATTTTTCCGTAATTGGAATCGCGTTTTATTATTATTGGATTATTTTCCGTGATTGGAATTCTTATGAATGGCATGCCCACAGGGAGACCCGCTGGGAGGTCACATCCTCAACTACCTGCTGGAGAAGTCACGTGTGGTGCATCAGGAGCTCGGCGAACGCAACTTTCACGTGTTTTACCAGCTGCTGGCGGGGGCGAGCCAGGACTTGCTGGATAAGCTCCATCTCCAGCGTGACCCTGAAACGTATTTCTACCTCAAGCAGGTGCGTAGAGACCAGCGAGTACACTACTACTTATTACCTCTTGGTCGGGCTGTTTGTATGGCTGATGATCACAGGGCCTAGTCCCTAGGGTTTAGTAAGGTGAGAAGGTGTTTCGTATGTTCCGTGAACTAGCTAAGTTACGATTACGAGTGCCTTCTTCTTTCAATGAATTGATTTGACCAGCGTCTGCCTTACACGTGCGTTTGATATTCGCCTCTTCCACTAGGAGATTATCTGTCTTGTTTACTTGAGACCTGTGCGGCATTTGACAAAACCCGGCGATCATAAAATATCAGGTTGTAGGGAAAATTCTCGCCATTTTCAGAGCAGCGATTTTTTGTGATATACATTACTTTTTAGTAGCTTGTCTTAGATACATTTCATTGATAAAGGACGTGTGTTTACATTTATCATTATCTCCTTAATTGTCAACTGCTGCATACCCTTATTCAGCAAGATGGAAGTTTCAAAACAATACGTTCGTGGTCTTTTCCAATACGATTTTGAATCTGGTGAATCAGCAGCAGTGTCCAGTCGTCGGATTAATGGTGTATTTGTGAACGGTACAGTTTCTGAATGCACTACGCGAAATTGGTTCCAATGTTTCAGCAATGGCGACATCAGCATTGTAGATTCACCCCGGTCAGGACGTCCAAGAAGACAGAAGAGTTTTATGCTGAAGCAGTCGATGTAAGAAAATTAGAAAAATCGATTCAATTATTAGGAACACGTGCCATCGGTTTCGAACTTTGAACGTTGATGTGCAAGGAGACATTAGAATGAGGGTGACGGACGGATAAACGTATTAATTACAAAAAATCATTATGTTGAGAACTTGGGCTTCGGTTATCATGAGATTGGAGTACTTTCAAATTTGAACCTATTAACCATTGCTCATGAGAAGAGACGTTCAACTTTTTTGACCGTTTTAACACGACAGTTCCAGCACCTAATTGAGTGCGTTCACAATCTGAAATGGGTTACGAAAAGATGAGGATTTTTAGATTTTTAATCTCGTATAATCTCATTTCGCTTTATATCAGGTATCATTTATTGACCGTTGCGTCAGCAACGCAAAATGCTTACGTTTATTATTCAAAAGATAGAAATATCGGGGCACTTGCTTTTCCGTCTAAGCTCTTCATGAGTGCACTCTTTATTGAAACTGTTTAATTATTATTATTGAAACTGCTGTATCATAATTTGTGATCAAGTCTGTGGAATTTGCAGGGCTCTAGCAGCAAAGTGCCTGCAATCGACGACAAGAAAAGCTACGACACTGTGATGGCCGCACTGCGTGTTATCGACTTCTCGGATGACGAAGTGTCCTCCATCTTCAGAGTGGTTGCTGCCATCCTGCACCTCGGCAACGTCACCTTCAGGGCAGGGGAGGGGGGAAACGCTGTGCCCAAGAACGGTGATGAGGTCAAATTTGCTGCCGAGGTAATTCGTAAGACCATCGAGGCAAAGCCTTTACAACGTTTGCAACCATACAATCTCCATTAACAGTTCAATATGCCTGATTTGTCTTACTCGATCTTATTATTATCGAAGTGAACTTACGTAATTTTCATACTTTTTGTTTTTCACAAGCTGGCATAATGCCATTTTGTTGCTCTGATTTCCCTAACCTTTTTCTCACTTGAGACAGCAAGAGACAATGCAATGAATAAGAAAACTTTTGTACGTATTTTGAGGTGCATGAGAGCAGGCATGATTTGCAAACTTGTCCCAGTGGAAGTTTGCTTATAGTGTGTTGTAGTTAACATGCCTAAAAGACTTATACCTCAGAGATGGTATAACGTAACTTTAGGAGATTCATCAGAACTTGTAAACCATTGTGTAGGTGGTTTGGTTTGATAGGTTAGACTGGGAGTGATTTTAGTTAATCATCGGTTAAGCATTATCAGTTCGAACCTGCTAATTTTTCTTCATTTTTCTTGGTACTAGGCAGTATTCATTGATCTAATGTCCTTCATTTCTAGATTTTATGGTTTCTAAGTATGAACAAGTTGTTCAAACTTGCGATTCTTACTAAATTAAAGCCAAGATGTACATGATGGAGGTCCTTGCTGTGAAGTATTTATTTGTGCTGAAAATATTTAGTGTAGGACCGAATATTCGCTTGTGTACGAACAGACGACAATGCGACGAAAATTATGAAAAATGAGCTATCACTTAATATTTCTTGAAATACCAAGCTTACTAAACTTCGAACATTGCTTTCAGTAGAATGTAGACTAGGAACAACAGCTAATTAATGGTTACGGATTAGGATAATTTCTTGAATTATGCATTAATTTAACTAACTTTGTTAAAATATGAGGAAGTTACATACTCATTAGATAACTCTCTTTTGAAACAGCAACGCTTTCTGATGCTACTCACATCCTTCTCGTTCGTTTATTTGAAAAGACTTATACTAAAATTTCCTTAGACATACGCTGTGACGACAAAGTTTTGTGAAAGTCTTAGGCTATAGCTAGACTATCCAGTGGCCACTAAAGTTCATGACCATAACTTGTGGTTTGGCAGTTACTGCAGTGCACCGAAGAAGGCTTGGCTACAGCCCTCACCCACCGCACCATCGAGGCCAGAGGGGATGTAGTCTGCTCACCTCTCTCCGTCGAGCTGGTAAATTTTCTTGCAAATTACTCATTAGACCTGGAAAAACAAAAGAGAGTGCCAGTTCGATGCGTCTGATGCAAGGTGCTTCAAGGGAGATGCGTTGTGTGTGATTGTTTTCCTGCATTTCTCGTGGCTGGTAAATTTTCTTGCCCGTGTACCCATTGGACCTGGAAGAACAATAGTGAGTGGGAGACGGACGAGTCTGATTGAAGATGCCTCGAGGGAGAGCACTGTGTGTGATTGTCCTTCTGCATTTTTTGTGGACTTTGAACTTTTCGGTAATGACATTCATAAGTACCTCACAAAAGAGATCCTAATGGTATCCGCCCTAACTAGCGACGTAAGAATCTCCTGAGTTGTATTGGGGTACATTTAGCAGCACTAGTTCTAAGGATCTGCTGCAAATCTTGGCTTAGGAGTTCGTCATGATTTTTGTGTTCTAGCCCCAGTTTGTGATAATAAAATGATAATATAGTTTTCAAGCAACATAATTCCCTGTCAAGCGGACAGATTCCGTCTCAAGAACAATAAGAAGGAAAAATAATAACTTATGGAAGCGCCTTTATGGTAACAGTAGTTAAGATAGCATTTGATAGCTACGTTGTCTTGCTCTTGTGGGAATGAGATGCGAGTATCTCGAGCACAGAGATGCTCATCAGTGCATTCTGATAAAAAGAATTCGGCAGCGAGAACACTGAGAAGCCTCTCAAAGACTTTCTGTTATACTAGTAGAAGAATGTCAGGGTATGTCGTTGTGTTCTAGAACGGAAGTTGAGAAAATACTTTACAGTAATTCTGTGTAAAGATCAATGAAAAGTAAAAGATAGCCATGCGTGATGCCTTTGTCTGTAAATTCGCTAAATGTGTTTGGGTATTCGAGTGTTGTAAGAACTAACAATACTGAACTCCTCATTGTTGTATATTTGCTCCCGCGATGCCTCATCGTTTTGACCTCTGCTGCGTCTCATTAAATGCCCGAAGACGAAGCTCAAACCATTTTGTTATTCAGGGCTTGTGTATTACATTGTTTTTCATTCCCCTCGATCCCAACCTCAGGGACACAAAGCATATTTCAAAGAAATATCACATTTGTTGGATGCTGTCGCTCAACATTAGTAGAACACTGACGACTTGACCACCACACAGGCGCAGTACTGCCGTGATGCCCTTGCTAAAGCCACTTACGAGCGCCTCTTCAACTGGCTAGTGGAGCGCCTCAATGCCTCCCTGCGTTCCACCGTCAAGGCCAAGAAGACTCTCCTCGGTATCCTAGATATCTATGGCTTCGAAATCTTCCAGAAGAACGGGTGAGATTCTGTTGAAATAATATTACACCTCGTCATGATGTAGAGTGAATGTAGTTGTTCTAGCAACCGGCCTATTTTATAGGCTCCCCGTCATTCAACTTTTTTTGAGGGAGGAGAGAGATGGGGTTGGGGTTGGTCTTAGCAGGCCCGTATAATGTGCGTACGTTCTAAATCTCGTCCTGGTTTTAACAATTTTGACCGATAAATTTATCAAGGAACTTTATGAAGAATGAGTTTCATTGTCTAACAAGCATTCAAAAAATTTCAATTTAAAAATTGTAGGAGTTCAGTAAGATCTCTTTGAGAGAAGTTTAGATAAGTCTTAAGTTAAAGTATTGTGTTCAGTGGTTATTATCATTTGTTCTGCTGGTTTATGTACCATGTGTATAGAAGAAGTGGATTCCTCGCATCATTCAATGGAAATTCTTCGATTCGCTGAAACATGTTAAATCAGATATTCTCACTCAAAGTTACACAATAAGTACTGATCATTATTGGCCTTACACCTTAATTAACGTCTTTAATTAAACGAAAGGCCAAGAGGCTTTAAATAATTGATACTAAATAATTTAAACAATAACTTAATTACTTGCTAGCTAAAGAGAAATTCAATGGACAAAACAGAACTGGATCACCTTTACGACCGATGGCTAATTTAGCATGCAACTACATAGGTAGAATGTCACTATACAGGGTGGGTCAAAAGTAGGGTTACAGTTACTTCTATATCTGGTTTACCTTACTGAAACCCTACTTTTGGCCCACCCTGTATAGTTAATAACTGAGAATTCAAATAGTGTAGATACGAGCTATTATAACTGAAGTTTGCAGCATAGTTAGGGGCTGTCAGAGATAAAATGTGCAGCATAAGTAAATACAGGTTGTCGGAGCTAAAGCATGTGACTACTAAGCTGATCAATAATAACTTGGAACCACTCGTACCAAACGATTTCGCACGCTCACTGCATATTTACTGCATGGAAATCTTTTTATTCCTCGTTATCACAAGTCAGAAATGGAACTTAATTATGTGAAATCTCGAAACATTGCGACTCAAAAGTCTTTGCCGAAATTTAATATTTGTGCACATGTTCATAAATTGAATGCGTTATAATAAGGTAAAGTTACAACATTAATATAGTCCGCTACTGCATTTGACGTGTTGTTCGTGGACACTTGACTGGACACTAGCTTCTATTTTGTTCAATAAATGAAATGCCTCGCATTAAGTATGTATTTTAGATGCATTTCCTTCATGTAGTAAAGAAAGTGGTGTAGTACATAGTGTATTATTCGTTGTATAGAATGAGATCATACTGAAAACAATGTAGCATTTGTGATGTAACTAAAATTTCCGGTAAAATGAAGTGAAATTTTCTGACATGGACTTGTCCAGATGTGTCCAATTTTAGTTTTTTTTAATTTATTGACTAGAAATTCGCTAGGGTCAAGGTTAAATCCTCTAGCTTTGCGTGATGTTTTGGTAACTTCCTCATATGACCATTGGGGTGACCTCATTTTCTCATTTGAAATTTATTTTAATTTAAATGAATTGGCTGCCCCTTTCTTTTTTAAATGAAATAACACATCAGGTTGTGGAAAATAACGACCTTTGGTTAGTAATGGGTTTCATGCGCGCTTTCAGCACTGCGTCAGAAGCCTCATACCTCGTGAGTGTAGTTGTTGGTAAGAAAATTTCCAAAGGGGTATTGCGTGTCGATGGTCAACCATTTCATGGAATGTATGAATTCTCTTTAGAAAACAATGTAACAGGATTGCCACACGTCCTTGAAAATCATGAAATGTTGAAAAAATTATTTGTCCTAAAATTTTGAAATTTTCTTCAGAAATTGTATTATGTTTTTGGATTTTGAGAAAGTGAATGTGGTGAGCTATAAAAATAAACAAGAGCAATATATGTCATTTGCATGCATATTGTGAAAGTGTATTGTGAGATAGTAGTTGTTAAATCACTGCACTTGTCCATATTTTTCAATATGAATGGGTTTGATCCGATCCATACCCAACCCTGATATATTCCGACCACTTATCTGTGAATGTAAAGTGAAAGAAATCATATAAGTAATTCAAAATGTTACAGATTTTTAAATTTGTAGACAAATGTTTATCATGCTTGTTATCCATAATTAAATAAGGCAATCCACAGTCAATTTTTCTCATAATAGCTATTTCTATATAATGCACACGGTTTAAATGATGGACTTCTCCTCCTTTGTCTTGTATTCAAGAGTACTGGATATAATCTTTTGTTTTGCAAATAATAGTCATTACATGTAGAAAGTTAATTTAGTATATTGGTGTATTGTCTTGACGTAACTCATTGGTCAACTGGCTGGTAGGGCATAGCAACAAAAAATGTGAAATTTCATGTTGATCCTAATCTTGAATTGGCAATTCGCTTACTTTATACTATTAGATATTATCTTGATAGCTACATATATCTGCTACCAAACTTGGTTGATTTTTGATGCAATAAAACTAATATAATTGTATTTACACACATTTGCATATTATTGTTTGATAGAATTGATTTACTGTAAATTTGTGTTATTAATATTTCAATATTTCTTCTTGAAGTATCCTTAAATTTTATTTTCAATTTTGTGTGGCTATCCTGTTTAAGCATTACTTCTTCACAGAAAATAAAGCTTATCAATTGAACTTAGCTGCTCTTGGTTTAGGAATGAAAGGATTTTCTGTTTTAGGTTAAATGAATGTTTAGATGTTCATTGACAGGAGCAGTTTGGATGAATTTTTGCGAAACAAAAATTTTTTTCGATGTATGATATTTTATGCTCTAATTTGTTTTGTGAATTTTTGCGCTGTCAATTGTTGCATAGCTTGTGAAATTCTAGATGGAGTCAGGAAATCTTTTTTTGAAATGAACCTACTTCTCGTGTGACAGCGTATGTAATTTCCGTGCTGCATTTATTCTTACGACTGATAAAATTAGGGACTTAATTATATTCCTGTAATAAAACATTTTCCAACTAGAGCCTTTCCAATAAATAAGTTTATGGTGTGTAACGCTATCCAGTTTATGCTTCATACCTTTCTGTTTTCATATGTTTCACCACCCCTGCATTCTTTTGGTTCCTGTGATAACCGTTTTTGAGTGTACCATCTACATCGTTCAACTCAAGTCTTACTATAGATACTGAGCGATTATTTCTGCAGCTTTGTTCGTTTGGCTTATATAGCTCATACTCAGTGTTTAATTTTACGACTCGGTCAACTTGTATATGTAATGCAAATTGTTTCCCCAGCCTGTACAGTGAACATATCGTTGTGCAGGTACGAGCAGTTCTGCATCAACTATTGCAACGAGAAGCTGCAGCAGGTGTTCATCGAGCTCACACTGAAGAGCGAGCAGGAGGAGTACCGCAGGGAGGGAATCCAGTGGGAACAGGTCTCTTATTTCGATAACAAAATCATCTGTGATCTCGTCGAGGAGAAACACAAAGGTAAAATTTTATTTTCTGTTCTGTATAGAATCAAAAATAGTGGAATAATTTCTAGTGCTGTAGAAGCAGTGTATCAAGGAATTAATTCAGAGGTTTACTGTGCAGTGTGTTAACAGTTCCCGCAACAAATAGTTCTAACTTAAATGGTGTCTTAGAACTAGTAATTTCTCCATGTACGTACTTTTCATTTTTGCTAGCTCGTTGTAACAATATAGCACTTTTGACTATGTTAATTTGATGACCACATTTTGTACATGTAAATTGTATTAAAAATTATACCCTTAATTTGTGTACGCATCCCTGATGTTGATGCTAAATATTTTCTTAAGAACTCATATACGAGTCTTACGCCTAGGAGTAAATCAGAATATTGTTTCATTTCATCGAAAAACCCATCGCTCACCTAATTCCTTATGCAAAATAATCTACCTCTACATCACAATGGAGTGTTTACAGATCCCACTAAAGCTTTAAATCTTGTGTTGGTGCAGGCATCATTTCGCTGATGGACGACGAGTGTCTACGACCAGGGGATGCTACAGACCTGACACTACTGGCGGTGCTGAACAAGCAGCTGGCTGGACACAAGCACTTCTCGTCTTACGAGACAGTCGGCACCCACGACAAGGTGAGTTAGATCAGTTGAAGCAGCAAGCAACCTTACGACCTTTCACTGCTTCCTGCGCAGTCTTGAGCACCATCGACTTGCTTGTTATAACTCATTTATGTATATTGGAGCTATGCTCTTCTTGGTGCTGTCTGCAGATGGAATAACAAGCATAAACTAGGTGTAGAAGCCTCCAGAATATCTGCAAGAATGAATTCTGGGGCAATCAATATTTCTTTACGAAAGCTGTTTTTTTAATTTGAAAATAGTGTGTTCTATTGGAGTGTGAACAATAGTTAATGCCATGCAGGAAATTTTCATCTTTGGGTAATTCATAAGCTGTTATGTAGTTTCTTTGATTTCTACGCTAACATACTTTATACACCGCAGGTTCAGCATTATGGGCGTATTCCGATTTTAGCAAAAAAGATTTTTTTGATATCCAGAAGATATGGGACTTCAGCAAAACTAGCAGACCTTATCGAAGTTATAAAAAGCCGTTTCGATTTGAAATGATTAGGGATATAGGTATAAATATTTACATCTATTGGAGGTGTAAACTATAATTTTTTCTTTACTGATACCAAAGTTCCATCTTTCTCAAAAATTTAAAGGTATTTGAGCATTTATTATTTCCTTAGTTAAAACAGTTTGGTTTAACAGCAAAAGAAAACATACGGCAAAGAGGAATTCCGACTGCGGCACTACGCAGGGGAGGTGTCCTACAATATACAGGGCTTCCTCGACAAGAATAATGACCTCCTCTACAGGGACCTGAAGCAAACCATGGCTGACAGCTCCAATGAGATCGTCGCCAAAATATATCCCAAGGTGAGTGGTAAATTCTTTAGTATCATCTTTTCAGCACTGCTTTCCTCTTGCGGGAATACCCGAGGTAACATAGATGTGGCTGTTTTTTGTGAGTTCTATTTTGTTGAAGTGTTTCAAAATTGTTACCGTAGGAACGTAGTGGAAGCGTTTTTCATTCATTCAAATAAAGCACTCGATCTAAGTGATCTATGATGAAGTATGGGGCAACCCAGTCCGAATTTTATCGTCTGACTCACGCTACTTTTCGTCGGAATTCACCGTTGATTGTCTTTTTCTTACGATAAAAAGATGATATCTTACGATAGCCGATAATATATTGTCGGAATTGGTGTGGCGAATGGCCCATTTTATTGTTGGACTACCTTTAATTTACTGGTCATTATCATAAGTTTTGTATGAAGTCGGACGATAATAACCGGTTAACGACGATTATCCTACTTTGCGAGAATTCCGATTTATCGTCGGTCCGATGGTAAAAATAATCGGTCATTAACCGGTTACTGTTAATTGTTGAACTTCGTACAAAACTGACGATAATGACTGGTATATTAACGGCAATCCGACGATAATAAGGGCCACTTGTGACAGTAATTCCGACGATAGATCATCGCTTTATCTTGAGAAAAACACGATAATTACCTGTGAATTCCGACGCAAATTAGCGTCGGTCAGACGATAAACTCCACACTGAGAAGAGCAAAATTTACAGCCCGAAGGTTCTTTCAGGAATTGGTCTCAGACTCTTGCTTAACCGATATTGAAAGTAATAATTAATCAAATTATACCATTTAATACGGGTAATCTTACGCTTTAAGAAAACCTAGGATTAATAATGAGTAAAATATAATGCAGAAATAATCCTAATAAAGACTAGAAAAATAGCCTACTTATGAAACTACAGAACTATCAAAAATAAATTAAATAAGTGCAGACTATACTAAGCATATGACAGCTATGCAGGAATAAAATAACTATCTATGCTGAATTGACGTGGATCAGTTCGGTAGCCGAAGAGATCAGGCTAACGAAGAAGAAAATACACTATCTTTCTTGGTAATGAAGAAACATTATCAAATTAAGTTTCATCAATATTTCTCAAGGTTTCCTACTATCCATCACCCCTAAGTCACTCACCGATTAAGAGGCAGAAGAATAGCACAAAGAAAGTTTCTATCGAAGCGGCTAACCAAAGGGAGAAGAAAACCAAATTTGCTTGACTGTAAAATGGATCCATTTACTGATATACTTCGTGACTTTACCTGTTCATACGTTCTTATACTGTACTTCAAATGCTTAACTACGTATCGTTAACAATTATACGCCTATGATTTTATGTTCAGTCAATTTAATACTGATTCAATGCATGTATGCTGCCAAAACTGCCATAATTTAGTACAAATAAAAATTATGAGCTCCTTCAATGGCAGTTAACCTGTAATAGGGGCTCCGAAGCAGTACTTCGTACTTTGTTGTCAATCTACTCCATAAATTTTGCAATAGTGTTGGAATGCCTGCACTTCATTTTACCGAGTCTTGGATCAGTTCTACTTTTCGCTTCTGTCTCATCTTGTTACATTAACATAAACAAGCTCGTTGAAAATAACGTGTCTACCTCAGGTGGAGCTAATGGCCAAGAAGCGTCCTGTGACGGCAGCGACACAGTTCAAGATCAGTCTCGCCCAGCTCATGACCATCCTTATGTCCAAGGAACCGTCGTACGTCAGGACTATCAAACCCAATGATCACAAGCGTGCGCGTGAGTATCTAGTATTTTCAGAATTTGTATGCAAGCGTAAAACCTGTGCATGTATTTTGAATAATTAGTGTTTTATTGCTTATTTCTTATTGATTTTTTCTGCAGGCTGTTACTCATTGTTATGGCTGTTCTTTAGATGTTAAGGTGGAGTTAGTATGTTGTACTTTTCCTCATAAGTACGAGTAGATGTATAAATATAATATGCAAATACACCCCGACCAGCGGTAATAACTTTCTCATCGCATTAATGATTTCTGAACTTTCTGTGAATCAATTGAAAAAACCTACAGGAAGTCTGACACGTGATGACAACATCATTGGTAAAACTTAGCAAAAGTTTAAACAAAAGTTACTGTTTGGGAAAAAACGATGTTAATGAAATTGCTCTATTTGAAACGACCGGCGGTAATAGATTTTCAATGAAAACAGCCAAAAGTTAACCTTTATTGGTGTAAATAAGGAATTAGCAAACAAAATATGGATCAATTCAGAGGATATTTAGCAAAAAGCTGCAATAATACGTCTACATTTATTGAACTTCATCATTTACCCACGTGAGTGCCATGGATTTTTATTACATCAAAAATTCTAGTACTCATGGTCAATTTTATGTTATATAAAAACGGTTATGTATACATATTTTGATATATTTTATGTATATATATTGGAGTATTTAGCACAAATTTTGAAAAATGAGTGTGAATATAGTATGTTTACTTCTGCCTTTTTTTATCACCATGTCACTCGAGTACGGTTTACCAATCGTGGTTTTTGAAGATTTTCATAATGTTTTACTACTCCTCTGGCTTTTTATCTCAATGTCTTTAGTTATTCAGAGGATCACGCTACTTTGTGTTGACTGAAGAGGGAAATGTTCATATATTGTCAATATATAAATATTTTTTGCTTGTGCTGATAACCATTTCTAATTGTGTTGTCGATATTTTTCTGTATCAATCCTGGCTCCACGAATTACAAGCATATAGTCCGAACTTTCCCTAGTCTTCAAACTTGAACGTTCCTAAATACTCATCATTGAACATTCTCTTATTTTGTTTTTAATTTATTATTTTAAGATGATGCCCTGAGCTTCAAGATCACTTATTTCATTACTGCGCTTTGCACAATGTTTAGTGGACTTCGACCGCGAGCTGGTCAGCCATCAGGTCAAGTACCTCGGCCTCATGGAGAACCTCCGTGTCCGGCGCGCCGGTTTCGCCTACCGACGCAGCTATGAAATTTTCCTGGAACGCTACAAGAGTCTTTGCCCCAAGACCTGGCCCAACTACAAGGGCTCGCCTAAAGACGGAGTGCGCCTCATAGTCGAGACACTCAAGTACTCGGAAGATGAGTATCGGATGGGTGCCACTAAACTCTTCATCAGGTTGCCCAAGACTCTCTTCAGAACTGAAGACGCTTATCAGGTAAGAAGCAGGTGAAAGCCCCATGAAGAGGGGGGTTAATTCTTCATGCATTGCCAATTTTGCTCGAGTTTATACTGTAAAATGTCAAGTCCTCAAGATGTTATTTTGGGTGTAAATGGTTACGACTAATTGCACGCGACGTAATGTAAAGCTTGGACCCATGATACCTGACGATTTACTCTTTAAAAATTACAAGATTTTTTCAATTTCTTCGTTCAGTTAAAAGAATCGAGGTTTGTTTTCTTGAAACTTTTTATCTAGACGCGTATTGATCTGCAGTGCAGTCCTACGCTCCTTCATTTCAGTTTTCGTGATCCTTTGTTTGATTCCGAATCTGCAGTGTTATTTTATGAATAGCGTTGTGGATATTGTATCTTACAACTGCATATTAATTTAATTTTTAATATTCATGCATATTTTATATTCCAATATCTGTCAAATCCATTCTCCATTCTCATTGGAAGAAGCTGGGTGCGGAAGAAGGGAACTACATATTTAATGTGGCAGGGGCAGCGAGAACTGTTGATTTCTGCTTTTAGCGCTACTTGGTTTGGCTTGGACAAAGGTGGGTTAAACCACACATATTTGAGCCTATGTAACAGCACTGACTTGACTTCGGCCACCCTTCCGCTGCCTGCCCTGGCAGTCTGTTGAGGAGATTCTAAAATTACCAACTTTACTGATGTGTATTTAGAGTTGATGTTATACCTTTCATCTGGCAGATAAGGAAGGCTGAGCTGGCGACATTCCTGCAGGCGCGTGTGCGCGCCATCCTCGTGCGCAAACGCTATCTCGCCATGCAAGCGGCTGTGGTCATCATCGCCAAACACTGGCGTCGCGTCGCTGCCAAGCGGCTGCTTGCCAAGCGCCGCTGGGCTTCCACCGTCGTCAGAATGTTAGTACTAGTATCTTTAGCTTACTATTTGCTCTTATAAGTTGAGGTTCATGTTTTACAATGCCATCATTTATGAAAAAGTGTGCTTACCTGATTCACCTACAAAGTTACTTCTGCACAGTTCTACCGTGTTACAGATGTTTTTTCTCCTGTAGAGGAATTATATGGCGAAAGATCTACTAGAATGCTATACCCATTTTTGTTGTGTACTTTTTCCGTGTTTTCGATACGAGGAAATTTTCAAGTTACAAACACATCTCTTAACTAGGTTAGTCCCAGTCCTTGAATTTGATTTTCGGCTGAGCTTATTCAGCATTAGAAATACAAATACGTTGTTCGTAAATATGTAGGTATAGTAAATTTAATTTTATGGTTTGTGACTTCATTCCCCTATTACTCTAGCCCACTTAATGAAAAAAAGTATCATCCACCTGATTAAAACAACCTCCAATTTTGTAACATGAAACTACAGCAGGGTTGTTTTTACACTTCTATTATTGCAAATTAATTGAAATGATAATCGTTCAGCTTAAAATCCATGGTACACCAGAGACACTTGGTGACACTAGAGTTTTTCACCTGGTACTTTCGAGTGTTTCATGTACTGCATATAATCCATGATGCATTTCTATTATCCACTCTCTAATCACCAGCTACATATACATATAACCATCACATATAACATATACATAAATATAATGTATATAACCCATCGTGGTATCCATTGATCAAAAGTTTACTGATGGCATTTTTTAATCTTTACCTCCAAATTATTTTTAAATAATTCCCTGTAAAGTACCTAAACTCTAAAATTTCAGACTGAATGCACTTTCATGGTTGAATTTTAGCTACTAATAATTAAAATTCAACTACTGCACAACTAATGCTCTCTCTGGTCAGAAACAGTTGGTGCATTCAACTTGTGGCGTTGGTTAGAAACAGTGTGTATAGGGGAAAAATTTAAGAATTTAACTCACATTATATTTTCAACGTTATACATTATGCTTTAACAATATTACGAGAAACAAAGATACAGAATGAAAGCAGTGTATGCACTAGTTTTAGCACACACGAGGCTTATTTTTTCACGTTCAGAAAATAAATTGTCTTGAAAACACTAAAAGCTGGAATGATTTCCCTACTGCTCGCCAGCTGTTTTTTACCATAGGGAGATAAATTCTCATTACTTGTTAAATGTCTAGGATTATCTAATGCAATTCTGTTATTTGTTGATTTTCTACAGATTTTGATGCATTTCGTACTCTATACGCTATCAAATATTAACCCTCCTCGTATGTATTGAACTTGCGATGGGGTCCATTAGACCCCGTGATGCCTGCTGAGGGTTAAAGATTACGTTATTATTCAATAGTAACTATGTAACGTTAAACAGTGTATCTATATTCTTTTCCTGCGGCAATATCTCAAATGAGTTCATTATGTTCTTAAATGCTCTGTAATGGTACAATCGAAATTGCCCGTGTCTGGTTCACGATGGATTTTATTGCGTATATTTTTCAACGCCAGGTTCGTGAAAGGATTCATCACGCGCAACGAAGCTGTTAACGAGCACAACGCACGCTTCCAGCAGCTCGTGAAGAGCGAGTGGCTCGTGAGGCTGAGCAAGCAGCTGCCCTCCAGTGTACTCGACGACACTTGGCCCAGTGCGCCCATATCTTGCCAGGCCACATCTGAAGTCCTCAAGGTATGAATTCTCATTTATTTGTACTTGATTGCACTTCGTATTTCGTGCTTACCTCTCAGCTAGTCGTGAGGAAAGTAATTGATTTGTAGTTTTTCCGTCCATGGGGTTAGACACCCGTGTTTTCTTAGGGCATCTTTCTAGTACTCATGATCCTAAAATTTCTGAAGCTCATCTTCAGTCGCCTGGTCACAGCTTTAATGGAAAGGGATGAACCGAGTATCTGGATAGCTCTCGCTGCAGGAAGTCAGGGATGAGAAGCGCTCGGTTTGAGCAAGCGGCCAGGTTGCTTCTTGCTAACCACGAGTCTAGAGTTACTGGAGTGGTGATGCCCCTTCTTGGATGCGAGTCTTTCATAAAACACCTTGAAAATGGGCAATAAAAGTTGTTCATGCGTTTACTTGTCCTTGCGCAGCTAATCTAGTTAATTAGTAATGTTCCTAAATTGCTATTGATGAAAGACTGCTGGTATTGAAATTATTGGAGAGCGGAGATCAATTATTTTTTTCCGATTCACAAAGACTTATGTTCAATTTTCTTCTACACTTGTTCCATTCTTCTCATCTATTCATCTGTGGCTGTTTTTCCGCTTTTCCCGTCGTGTTGGTTTTTATCTCGAGTTTATTTCATAGTCATACAAAGGTTATTTTGTGTAAGAAGTTGTTTTTATCATTTACCTACGCTCTTTAATTCAAAATCTTGCGTGTAATATAGGGATTTTTCATTGTCTGGTATCTTGAGGACGTTACGCTTTTACGAAGTATCCTTTGTTCCGTTCCTCTATTGCTGATTCAGTTACCTATATAGTGGGAACTGTTGACGGTTCTGTTTTATTGAAAGATGCTCCTTGTTTTCTTCTAATCTTCCTCCTTCGGCGGCCTTTCCATATGGGAAGAAAGTACTGGGCAATTTAATTACTTTTATCGTTAATTGTATGCATGAATTGAACGCATACGAGATTTCTCTCTCAGGGGCTATTCTATGACGTCAATAACTATATTCACATTACTCATGAAACTAAAACTGTCCGTTGCACAGCCGATGCATCGCCAGTACCTCGCAGGGCGCTACGTCAGGGCCATCTCTAAAGAGGACAAGAAGAGGCTCGATGAGAAGGTCCTTGCTGAGCAGCTCTTCAAGGGTGAGGGTTGTTCTCGAGTGTTATTTCAGTTATTTAAAAGTGTCGAGTTCTTATAACTTTTTCAATTTATTTGTTCCTAGACTGGCAGCGAACGATTATCTGTTGTTGGTATCATTATGTCATCCATGGTTTCTGTTACTGCCAAAAATGTTTTTGTTTGTAATGAAATAAAATAATATAAATTTCCATGTTGATGTCCTGACCTGAGTTTTTTGATTCAATCGGGGAACTCTTTAGTTGAACGTTAATGATTATGAATCTTCAGTGTCATGCTTCAATTTGCTATCTTTTTATTCTTTACATTTTGTTCATTTTCTATATCAAATTACCGTTTCTCAGCTTTGAGTTTCAAACATTATTTCAAAACAAATAACTAGGAAAGACATGATTTTATATGTAACTTTGAAGGTACCGTGAACATAGAAGGGGGCAATTTTTCGTAGAAGCAGTAATAAATACTTATTCATATGACTTCTAATACGCTGTGTATATGTACATTTCATACGACACCATCTAGGAATATTCAGTAAAACTGTTATTGCATTCTAAATTTGACATAAGCCAGTACTTATTTATATTTACAAGAAGTCTATTCTTGATGTTCATCAAAAATATTCTGTAACTTCAATATTCGGATTACTACTTTATTATCCCTACTGTTGCGTCTAAATGTGAAAAGCTACTGGTAGATTTTAAAAGCTCCATCTTTAATGCTCTTGTTCATCAACACTACTCCCGAGCTAACGTCAAACGTAGTTGTATATTTTAATCTTGCAGTTCTATTTGTAATTTCTCTATGTTACCTACTTTATTGTAATAAATTAATGCTGCGTCAGGCCGGAAGAGCAGCTACCTGGCGAGTGTGCCGGAGCAATTCAAAGACTCGCGCCTCAGCAACACTGAAGAGAGCCTCATCAAGTCTGCGTTTGACCCTGTCCACAAGCAGCCCGGCGAAAAAACTATGGTAATGGCTTATCATTGTGTGCGTCCTCTTAGTTTCAGATGTCTACCTTAGTTTCAATAGTCTCTCTTTCTATCTGCAGTCTCTCTTAGTATCTGCAGTCTACCTTAGTATCCGCCGTTGACCTCATTATCCGCCGTTCATCTTATTATCTGCAGTCTACCTTAATATCTGGAGTCTACCTTAGTATCTGTAATCTACCTTAGTATCTGCGATCTACCTTAGCATCCACAGTCTACCTTAGTAGCTATACTCTATTATAATAAGCCTGAAACTGCATTCTCACTGAAACACAGACATAAGACAAAGATTTTGATACTTTATATATCGCATTAAAAGTACTTACTTCACGGTTCCCATTTATTATCACATGTAAATGCTCTACAAGCTCCCGCCATAAATTAGGTACGCTTTAACTTGAAAATTTGAACATGTGCTCGATTCTTTACACCATTGAGCTTCAACTATGTCGTGTGGTAGACGAGCAAATGTCTAAGTACTTGAACAGGTCTCGAATATCTACTATCGAATGATCAGCGGCGTACCAAAACATGTCATTTACCGTCTAAAAATACTGGGAATTTATTAGCCCTCACTCAACGTTTCTTACACAAGGCTGTGTAACAGAACATGGAACCGACTTACGTGCCTGTTAAGGTATAGCTAGTCGACAGATTGTTCTTCATGCATTTTAAATCTTGCTGAATTTAAGTGAAAAACTATTCTCCTGAAGTTTACGATAGCATTTTCCATGCAAACATCGCAAAATTTATTGCTTGTATTTTCTGTTCTCGATTATAAGATATTCTTTGCGTTACTTTTGTTTGTTTTAAATTTAAACTTTACGGATTAGTATTTTCTCGTCATCAATTAATGTTTTACCACTTAAAATATCAGAGAATTCCATACAATTTTCTTGTACTTCTTTCGCTCGAATAAGTCACTCGAATAAATCTAAATCGCGTTGGTTACCGTGCAAATCCGTTTTCAGCTCTACGAGTGTTCAATATTAATATACTGATAATAGGTTCATTCTAGTTTGAAAGCAGTGAAAACGCATCTCACGTTGAAGCACTTGATAATAATTTTTCAATCGGAAAATGAACAATACTAGATAGAGCATAACGAACTTTCAATGTTGCAACTGTAACGCAGTCTATTTTGAAGTATTTTCTTTAAATTAAACGCTTACTTTCGGAAAGTGTGACATAACCAGTGAGTCCAGAGAAAATGCGACCTAGATGCACCAATTGGTAAAGTGTTTGATAATGCATACCTGGTTACAGTACTCGGTGTCCTGCACAAAATACGACCGTCACGGCTACACGCCCCGTGAGCGTCTGCTGGTGGTGACCAACGCAGCTCTCTACCTTATTGAGTCCATCAAAGAAGACACCAAACTGAAACTGAAGCACCGATTCTCGCTGAAGGAAATCCACAGACTCATCGTATCACCCAACAATGATACATTTGTGCTCATCCAAACTCCCATGGAAAACCACGAGAAAGATAAGGTTGGTTTAAAACTATTTGTGATTTTCTGTTATTGCTCTTCAGAAAACTGTGAACTAATACTTACACTCTAGGTGCTGATGTACTTCGTTGAAATTGAGGGATTGAAACATTGAGGATGCGAGCTAGATAGCTGTTCTTCTTCCTAGTAGAGATATTTTATCTATTCTAAAGGTTATATGTACTGTGTACAGCTGTTATTTTGATACGAGGCTAGTGATATTATTTGTGAGATCGAATTTTGATTCAAATAACTGATAATTTCTAGGTTCGTATTAACCTTAAAACTTCAATAGATTTTTCTCAGCGTCTACTCACCATACACTCTAACCTTCTTTGTTTCATTTTGTTCCTAGTGATATCTTTCCCCAATTATTTTACTTCAATTACCGTTCTGCTGTCATCTCAAAATCTTCAACAAACTCGCTACCTACAGGGTGACTTGATCCTGCGCCTGCCTAACGCCATCGAAGCCGTCACCAAGATCGTGGCGCTGAGTGACAACCCTGATGCGCTCACCATCGCCGATTCCAACAGGTACTGACTAAAGTGTTCTCTCCTCCTCCACTGAGCTAAGCAGGTACTGACTAATGGCAGTACAAATACAAATGACAAATGGGAGGAAAAAGCTACAGTAATCTGTACTATCTTAACAAATGTACTGACTTGCTTTATTTTAAGGACTCTCTCCCCTATATTGTTCAGTATTTTAAAGAACCCTGTTTGAGAGTATTGATTTGATTTTCGTATTGATTTTTTTATTTTTGGCTTATTTTGATTTTTGGCATATTGCTAACGTGTTTTCTTATTCACTCATTCATTTGAGATTCATAGTTGTCCTGTTTTCAATGTGTCTTAGAAGAAAACTAGTTCCAATATTTTATTAAAAACAGTAAAACATGCTCAAAGAGTCCATCAAGATCTTCCACAAGTCGTAAGTGAAATCACTGCTGAGTTCTGCAGTGTTCGTTGGTTTTGGGAATTTGTAAAAGAGCATTGTCTTTCAGCGTTGATTGACTTGATACCCTTCTAGGAAAACTAGCACTTCTGGGGTTGTGAGTTGATGTTAGTGTTCCGCTTATACAGATTTTAGTGTATGTTAGAAGCGTCTTCAGCTACTACAGCAAATTTAGCAGCACAGTACGTTCTTATGAACGTTTTGTTAGAAGACCTTGGTTCTTATTGTACATGTGTACTGGTGATATGTATTTGTTGGCATGATTGTCAAGTTTTAACTATAAAGCTCATTTCCAGGAAGTACTGCATGTTTATCAGAGTTAAGCTTCCCATTTAATTAAAAGTAGTAGTATATAGGTATATATAAAATAAATATATTATTATCGGTTTTAATAAAAGTTGAAAATATATTCTATAACAGCTGACTCTCTCGTTCGGGTAAACATAGACTCAGTCCGTAAATGGCGGACTTGAAACCCTCCACATATGAAGGTATTTGAGCCATTCTTCCAATGTATATACACACTGGAAAAACTCACTCTTGAAACGACTGGCCTAGCACATCTACACCACTTCCAACAGTTTAAAAGCCTGACACCACAGGTCCACCCGACGTATTATAATTGACAAAGAGATAGCATAATAGTGATAACATTAGGTAACAACAATATAGTTCCTATTATCATAAGTACAAATTAGATTTATTTGAGGCTAAAATTTGTACAAAATCTGTTTCGTATTTATTTACGTCTGATTAAGCAAGTTATTTTGACGTAATAATAAATTCTGTTTATGAGCACATGTATCTCGTCAAATTTCTTGAAGTAACGATGAGAAAATCAATCGATCATACTCCACGTAGCGTACCATCTTTTCATCATGTAATGATTAAGTCAAGAAATTTTAAAGGGCTTCGTGTAAGCATTTAATAGTAGTATATTTAAAGCTTCATGTTTTGTTTTCAGTATTGAGCACTACATGAAGAAAGGCAAGGCTGGCACCATTCGCTTTGACATCGGCCCCGTGAGCTCCTTTGACAGAACCAAGGACGGTGCCTTGGTTGTGGTGAGTCTTGCTTCCTTGATTGGCTAACTCAATCTTAGTAATTAACTCTACTCACAGCTTGCCAGTATTAACATCAGTTGCTTGATGAACTTGTTGACTGCTATTGGGGTTTTACGTTGTCGTTGTGAAGTTATTTCAACTTGGTCTTTTCAACTTCAGAAAATGTCAACACTTATTTTTGTTTGAGGGGAAAATTATCGCGTACTGAGAGACGTAAGATTAAGTCTTCTATTTTCCGACATTGTTGGTTACGTAAGCTGAGCTTAGTGTTGTCCATGACGAAGATATATGTAAAATTAGAAAATATGGTGGTTACATTTGGTGTCCTTTCCGCTCGAAGAGTAATGGCCATCTTGCCAGTAAAGTTTCTAGAAAACCTCACTTTAATTAAATATATAGTCGATGACTCTTATAAAATTCGATCAGAATAAGAAGTAAACTCACAAATTCAGTTTTCACTACAGATCAAAAACGATCTAAAACGGAAAGTTATTAAATGTCGTATTTATTTTAATACTTTTCATTTCAAACTTTGGTGGTTGTCTTGTGCAATTATCTGTGTTGAATTATGTGTTGAGTAGATATCGTGTTATAATTATTCATTGCAAATTTATCAATAAAAGTCAACTTTATAATTAGAAAGATAGTCCTGTTCAGATTAGTGCTAGCGTTCGGGCTCTGTTTTACCTGTTGTATGGGTCCTCATCTCACGCTGCTCGTCCGTTGCGGTATGAAGTGAGGTAACTCCCTAGATCCCGGAGGACCTGAAAGCCGCTGTCTTTTATTCTCGCTTAAATCAGACGAAAGTCATGTACGGTTGCGATGTACGAAAAAAAGATACGAAAGGTTGTAATGGTCTGATGGGTTAATGGCAGCACCCTACGAGAACGAAGACCTCAAATCAGTGGTGCAGAGTGTCTTGCCCAGTAGACCTCGAAGACACGGGAATAAGCGCTAGTAATCGACTCCGGAAAGAAAAAACATTCATTAACCATGATTTTTTTCATACCATGATTAGGTTTTTGCTTTTCTACTGTTTTACGACAGGAACTAACTTGTCAAGGGCAAATTTGTGGTAGTTTGAGCGGAACGTAATTGGTTCGTTATAAAATTTAGAAAGTGGGGTTTGTTGGTGATAACCCCAAGAAATGTGGCAAAGAGGATTTGTGATCAACGTTTCTTGGGGACATAAAGTGTAGTTAAGATGATTAGCTTACTTTCCAAAGGAATTACCCATGTGTGCTTGTTCGATTTAGCATTCGTAGGGGCCATAACGTACCTCCTAGGTGTCCCGTGCTTCTTACAACAGATCGACTATATTGGTTGAGAAATTTTAAGCGTTTTTGTTTTAAAGTTTGGTAGGCCTTATTGTATTATAATTGCCTTTCCTTATTGAAGAGGAGGCTGCTGTGTACTGTTTCGGTTAACTTTAAATCAGGTGCAGGCAATTACTTCTGTCTTCTTCTCTCTTTTCTTCTGCTCAAAAAAAAAAACTATCGTGCGTAAAGTTCCTCATTAGGTTTAAAATTTTTGATTTATTTAGTGTAATCATGCATCGTTGTGGCTTATGAAGTCTACCATATGTATAATACTTTGAAAATAAATGTTATAAAATTGTTTTCATGATATTTAACTTTTTCGAGCTTTTGTGTTGTTGGGAGCTCCTTGAATCGTTGTTGATCTTACATATTAATAAATAGTATTATGAATGTCAAGTTTCGGGAAGTTCAACTGGTAAGCGCGCAACAGGCGGTTGCGCACTTGCTTCCATAAAAATGACAGTTCATCGAATACAACTATTCCATTCAGAACTTCCCGTCCCGTGTCACAAAATTACACCATGAGCGTTTTTTTACAATCGACCTCGTACATATATCTTAATTTCAGCCCAACAGTGTGAGTTCTAACAAAAAACTTATTCAAGATACAGTAGTGAAAAAATTTATTTGATTCTGTGCAGGTTGCTGGGCGCTGAGAACAAGTTGCTTTTGCGTGGCTGGCAACCAAGGACTGGATTCGGCCAACCTGCTCGTCGTTATGGCTGCTAAGCTACTTCTTATCGGACATTTACCTATTGTTGAAAACGTGTTCAAAGTAAAACTTACTTCACAGTTTGTATTTGTTTTGATAGTTGTGTTTCCGAGTTTCTTTTGCCTTTATTTATTCCATGGGGCCTCGAAGATTAAATAATTTTCTGTTTTTAGAATAGGAGAAAATGTTACGGTTATAATTCGATGTTGTATATTATTGTGGTGCTTACAATATATTAATGGATTAATTTCAATCAAGTTTTTTAACTTCTTTGTTCTATTTGATGGTAGTTGAAAATTCTTTTGTAATGCAAGACAGGTTCCTTCAATTAGGACGGGTTTCTTTGGTTTTGATGCGTATATTAACCTCACGCACAACACCACCGGATATTGATATGTATGTTACTCCGATGAAGCTAACGGGAAAACAAACAACTTGTCAAGGTGACGTCTAGTCATAAAATTTCATCATTGTCGTGGTTGTAATTCTTTTTCAGCTGTCGAACCTTGAGTTAGTTTTGATTCTAACGGGCAGCTTTTGCCATTTCTTGTCAAATTTGGTTGTTTCGGTTTAATTAGATCATTTTGGCTCTTAAGCTTAAGCTTAGGCTTGTGATTTGGTTTTCTAGATGCAGCGATAAAGTTTCTTTTTAAATTTATTCAGTGAACTCTAGCGGGTTATGTTCTAGAGTTTCTTTTAAATTTTCTGTGAGAAGTTGCAACATTCTCTTTCTGAGTAATTCGAATAGTCTCGAACTTTCTCTAATATTGAAACTTATGTTGGCTAACAGTTTGTTCATGATTTGTTGCTTACATAGAGTATTACTTTGGCTTTGATTAATCCCATTTTTTAAATACTATCATGTATCTCGGTAACATCCTCTGCGAAGTTCAACGTAAGCGATTTACGCCCTAGTCATAGTGATACTTCTGCGTATTTAAAAAATGCCCCGGATCCACACTGCTTATTTTTTTATTCAAAGTATCACTGAGGTGTGTGTCTTCGTCTTATACGCAAGAATTTTTATTGCTGATGCAGAGGAGGCATTAGAATCGATGTAAATTCAAGTACGCGCAGGTGTCTTTATTTAGGGGTGTTGACAAACTTACGTTCTGTTTAGTACTCACGTTGGTCGGAAACAGCTGGTGCATGCAACTTTTGACTGATCGGAAACGGTGCTTACAATTTTTGACGTTGGTCGGAAACAGTTAGTGCAGAGGGAGAAAGTCAAAAAATTTAACTCATATATTATGTAATCAACATTAATCGTTCTACCTATAATAACGTATGAGAAACAAAGATAAGGAATTAATTTCCATTATATGTTTTGGAACATTAATGCCGGAATGTTTTCCCGACTGTGCACCAACTGTCTCCAACCAGAGGGAGTATCTTCCTTTTTGAAACCTTCACATTCCATTTCTAGGACTTCCAGTTTCATTCTATTGCATACTTTCTATTTCGTTAGCCATTCATACTTTTTCAAGGATTACTGTATTCAGTTTTTTACTCGCCTAAAAGCAGCGTTGTATCTCGTCACAGGCGACTGTGGGCTTTGCTAGTGTAAATTGTATTAAATTCTAAAAGTTTGATTTGATTTTCAGCACAAATTCTATTATGAGTATCTGCTGTTTCTGCTCTAGACGTTCTTGAATAACACTTGTATACCTAGTTTTCACACTTTTTGTAACAGGTTTTAAAGTAAATGACATTATTTTTTGCCGGTACAGGGGACCAGTGGTTACTTTTAAGATTTTACAGAATCTACATCATTGTGTGATAGAGAAAATTTTATTATTTTTTCATTCGTTTATCATTATGTTGAAGAAATGCTGGCTGCAGTATTTTTCAATGAAACTTTACGTGGTAGCTGAGTGAAACTGATACCAAGTGAACGCAGACAAGAAAATGGAAATTTGGCACATTTTCAACAAATGTTACCAACAACTCTCTCATGCTTTCTAAGTTTTCATTTTTGTATTTTTCTTACTGCAGTTTTATTTAAACGTAGTTTTCAAGTTTTTCCTTTAATATACTGTATTTTATTTATACACCCACATTCAAGCAAAAATATGTTTACCAATATTTTAGGTTATAAAAGTTAAGCTTGGTCAACTCCAGTCTTTAGTTC
Organism: Trinorchestia longiramus; assembly: GCA_006783055.1. Taxonomy (NCBI): domain Eukaryota; kingdom Metazoa; phylum Arthropoda; class Malacostraca; order Amphipoda; family Talitridae; genus Trinorchestia; species Trinorchestia longiramus. Next base: position 54,337 of record VCRD01000783.1, read on the forward strand.
CTTATATATCAGTGTTCTTGTGAAGTTATGCGTTTATGTATTGAGAATATCTAAGTTTTTTTACATATGGTTAAACAGGTGTTCTTCGTTTATTTTTACTTCAGTAACTGGAACGAGGTGGGACACCTCTCGAGGAACAGCAATACAATAGCCCTTAATCTTTCAGTTTCAGTTCTTGCAGCTAATGTAAAATAAAACTTTTTTGTCGTGTACTTCTTCATTTACTGTCCTCTTTCAGTCCCTGTTACTGTCATAGCTGTGTTCTATGCATTTGCTTCTTCGCGAGTTGTCTGCGGATTGGGGAATAAATATTTCAATAGCGATTTGAGAGTCCTTGAAAGATGACAAGATTTTGAGAAATCTATTATAATACTAATGGTATTATGCGAGTATAGGAAATATGTCGTATTGCGTAGGGGATCTCTGTGAAAATACAGACCAATGACCCGAGTACTTAACATGAATTTAAATGCTTATTTGATACCGAGCTACTGCTCGAACTTGCTTTGTATGTTGCTAACTGGAGGATACATTATTTCTACATTCTGGAATGTTTTTCTGAGATTTTCTTGTATTCGTTCATAGAACTTGTTACTTCTCATATATTACCTTTGACTGAGTATATTTTCAAGTACTTGTGTACAAATCATTTAGGACAATGTCGTTCTTCTGACGCTTGACTTCTCGACTATCATGCTCTTCATCCATGTCATAGGTAGTTTTAAGTCTATTGTATTGTATTTAGTAGTGTCTACAGTAAGTGATTCGTAGTCGAGTATTTTAGCATTCTTTTTATTATCTTGTATTGATATTTCTAACACCGGTGTGCCTTGATAGTGTGTGCTCAGAGCTCCAATAAGCCTGCTACCACCAAATATATGGAATGCGTCTTCACACCTTTTTTTCTTAACCTTTCATGTAACCGCTTTCCCTTTGTTTTTTGATATTTTCCTGTACTTTTTCCCTTCTTTTAATCATTTTCTTGTGTTTTTTCTTTTTTTTCATTTTCCTTTCTCCTTTTTATATTGCTGTTTTCCTTTGTCCTTTTTCCATTGTTCGTTTTCTATTCTTTTTCGTATGCCTCTTTTTCTTCAACCTACTTTGGCCTTTTTCAGAAGCTTTTTCCTTTCCTACGTAATTCTGTGGCACATTACAATTTATTGATAATTTTTTGTTTTTGCCCTGTTTCTTAACCCTATTTCCTTGTCCCTTGTTCCTCATCCGTTCTTTACCTGTTGTTTTACCTTGCCTTCTTACTTTTCTCAGTGTTTTCTGTTTAACCTTTTGCTCTTGGCTTCATTGATCATTTTACCCTAGTTTGGCAACGTGAAAGTCTGGTAGGAATGATGGATCATTCATATAATTACTAAATACCAGAATAAATCAATTTATGAACGAGTTTGAAAGAGTAATTTTCTGCTCATTGGCATTAAACACGTAGTTGAATAGCATTTGAAGTGATATGTCAAAAGAAGTACTTGAACCAATGGGCGGCGCAAACAAAGCGTGGGTAACCCAAATGTATGAAAATATTTTATGAAAAAACTATTTATTCAAAGAATGCAGTTTAAATAGTCAAATTTTAACAAAATCTACGCTAAACTAGAGAGTATTAGGCTACTTGACAGAATGAAGAGGTCATGACGCCATGGGGCTAAGGAAGCCATAAGCAGGGATTTCTAAAACACCAAAGCATTATACAAGCAGTTGTCGGGAAATGAAGCCAGTTCAAAAAGTTCAGAGAGAGAAGGTGAACACAGTGCTGGGAGGCAATGGGCCATAGGGCATCGACGAACGAGGGCAGGCGAACTACAAGAGTTAAGACAAAAACTTCTCGACGTGGAGATGAGAATACTTCTGGAATAGGAAACGGAAACAATATACCATAAAACAACTTAACGTATTAGGACACCTCTGTCAAAGCATGTACTTATGGAGGATTTTTATTATCTTCTAGGGAGGAAGGTTCTTTGTTACAATTGGGATCTTAGAAGAACTTTGTGCCAAGAAGTCATTGAAGAAGTTCGTGCGAATTTCGGAAAAGTTCTTACCTATGAGCAGCTTTGAGAAGTTTTGAAATTCAGCGTCAATTTGGATTTAATTTCTACGTTAATTGTCTCGGAAAATCAACAGTAACTAGGTGGAGATATTAATTAACACACTTCAACGCAGCGGTACTCCTTTAACACGTTGACTCCGAAGTGGTACGTATGTGTACCACTGAGGTTAGGTTCTGTAATTTTTTCAGATCCATCTAGTGACTATGCGTACAAAGTGAAGATTTACACCAGTCAGGCAATCGGAGGCAACGTGTTAAGGAACAGCGTGAAAAATTTGGAGACAGGTGCGCACACACACACACACACACACACAGAGTAAACATTAAGGACGGCCCTGCGACAAAGGAGTGAACACGCAATGGAGTGAATTATTAGAACATGGTTAACGTGAAAAAGGTGTTATTCTTCGTATCATTTTGTGTGAGAGTGTATTTGGATGATTATTATCAGCGAAATAGTTGATTGGGTTGCATTGATTTTCATCAATTCATGACATGCTTGCGTGCCATTTACGTGTTGTTAGTGTGACAGCGTGTCGTCTCTCCTACCATGAAGTGTAAGACGATATTAGGTAGTTATTAAGAGGGAAATCAGGGTGAACCTAGGCAACAGAATTTCATTGATTTTTACAAGAATTATAATACACTTTCGTGCCATTTTACGTGCGTGTTGAAGTAAACATTGATAACTAACTTGTCATATTTGTTCTCTTCTTGCATCGGCCTCACTTATGAATAACGTGTCATTGATGGTTTGTTAAGAGGTTGGAATCCCTCCAATTTTTAACGACTGTGTCTTGATGAATTATTGATTGCATTTTGATTAACGTAACAAGTGTACGTGTATTATTTTACCCTGAAAATTCAATTTAAATGCCTTAAATTTTATTAATTCATGCATTAATGTAAAGACACAGCTCGTATCGCCACAGGGTATACATTTAGTCTTTGTAACAAATCGATCCATCTGACTTCTAGAAAATGTGTGGTAATATAGCAATAATCATAGCTGTTATTTGTTATTCAAATTCATGCGCTCCGTTATTAGTTAAATATTTCTTTTATGACGTATTATTTTCTTTCTTCAAAAATACGTTGACCTTGGTTTCAATCCATGGTTTTTCTGCATGTTGTTCCGTTTCCGTTGTTTCTAATCAATAATTGTAAATGATATTATTGAACACGTGAAAATAAAACATGACATGATTGTCTTCGGAAGACCCAAAACTTCCACATGAAATAATTACAAGGTATTGATTTTTAATGGCAGACGTGAGAAAGGATAGTAAATAAACACAGAAATATTAACACGTTTATTCTAATGATCAGAAAAATGAGTAATGGCAGTCGTCTATCATATTCTGGCAAATGAATCACAAAATATTATACCCTATTGAAACAGATTAATTGCATTCCTAACTGTTGAATAGTTAGGTACGATACTGAACAATCAAAATTCAATGAAAACTTTCACATCGAAAATACAGGAATTTTCCCGATCGCTAACCTCAATTTACCTTGAAATGATATCAATCTTAGCCCTTGCCATTGCACTAGAGATCCGTCGCTGGTAGCGAGAATATGAAAAATAACCACTCACAAATAGCACCTTAAACAATAGTGATTGCTTCTCCGATGCACGGCACGGCATGTGTCCCTGCTCTATGAGCCACCTAGGTGCTGCAACAATGCACAAATAAGGATTCCTTCAACGCACGCGTCTTAGGGCACGTGTAAAATCTGCTGCCACCCGTTGGCATGATCATTTTAATTGAATTAATTTTGAATCGAATATACACTTGTCCTACCCATTTCCTAAGCGTCAAATTTAGCCTACATGGCTACAAGCAGGTTACGCACCTTTCCTCGGAAGATCTATCTCCCAATTTCCTCTTTTCTCAGAGTCCCTAACGTTTTATACGAGCTTACTCCTCTCTCGTGTGGCAGAACAGCACTCATTGTTTATGTTTTCTGCTGAGTGTTCTGTGTAAGCTTATACTACACTTATTCTGTTCTCAAGTGTGGAATGTTAACTTCGTATTTGAGCTTTGCTGGCCGCTTCGATTACTAGCTACTCGTCTTGTCGATTATTTGCATTCCTTCCCTTCACCGTAGCGCTGTGTGCTACTACCCATGTGCCGTGTGACACATTCACGACACATGCACATGACACATACACATGTATGTGTCATGACGAATGAAAATTTGTTATAGATTTGTAAAAAAAATTCTGGAAAGTGTACAGGCATAGAGCATTAATATTACTGATCATATATTTCACTGGAGCTTAAAAGCATATAAGTTCATTTCACAGACAGTGCCTATGCACAACACACATAGGAAATGGCTAGACTGACACTGGCAGACAGCGTTAAAACTGCAGTTGCACAGCAGCTGCAATATACGGTGGTATACGCGGGTAGCAATTATTTTTTTTAGTTTATACTTTTCAAAGTTGCAGTTGCGACTTGCGGTGAAATTTACTCGAAATAGTGCGCTGCAACCCAATCTACAACTTTTCAAAAATGGTTGCGACGCAACTGCAACTGCAACCAAAAAAGTTGCGATTGCAATTGCAACCACAATTAATTGCAGCGCAACTGCCCAGCACTGGTAACTTAGTAAGTTTTCTGCATTTGCTTACTACTCTGCCATTCGATAATGATGCACCACGCTTGTTTTGAAGTTCGTTATTGACTGTTTTTTTTCATATGCGTAGGCAGTTTATTCCAAAGTAATGCACCTGAGATTAATAGAGCTCTTTACCCAGACAGACGAAAGTTGATGATAACATCGTGTCTTGGATATGGCTTTATACCTTCGTCGAACCAATTTAACTACGCGGGCAGTACGTTGAGAGCGATATAGCGAGGAAAATTCATACATATTTGACCTTGTGAATGAATACCCTTTGTTCTATCAGGATTCAGTCAAGATTTTTTGTGAGACAGTTTGCATGATCGTTTCTCCTGGAATTTCCTTTGCATACTTTAGTAGCTAAATTCATACATTTCTGTAACTCTCTTTGAAGACCTTGAGGTTATATCTCTCCGCACTAAGTCACAGTAATCTAAGCGCGATAACACTAAAGATTGGATGGCTAATAATCTAGTTTCCTCTTCAAGCATGTTCTTCACGTGGTGAGAAAACATTAATGTGCCGGCAATTTAGCTGCATGTTTCTCCACATGGGATGTGAAGAACATGTTTTGATCAAACCAGGCTCCCGATTTTTTTAATTTTTCTGCCAGTTCAATATTATCATTTTCTAGCGATAGAGTTGAATTCGGTGGCTTTTCTTATAGTGTTCTTGGTGTCAAAAATAATGCACTGTGTTTTGCTTGCGTTAGCTTAAGGTCATTTCGGTCCTACCATAATTTTAAATGTTTTAAATGGCTTTCGGCGTTTGTTTTCGTGTGAGGTAGTTTACATAGAAATTCTTGTGTTTGAGGGCGTGGAAGGGAAATCATTAATAAAAATAGGAAACAGAAGTGAGCCGAGAATAAGAGTGTGCTTTTTCAAACTAAAGGGTGGGTCGGTAAAATTTAGAATGAAATATTTCACGATTTATTACATAATGAATCTACATTGAAACAACAAATTCACTGTAAATAGACTAAAAATTGATTGGCTGTGAAAATTATTAGTCATAATTTTCCTCAGTGATCTGCGTCCTACAACTTTGTCATGTTTGACACAAAGAGTGGAACATCTACTGGAAAAAGACTACATACAGCTGAATACATCAGTTTACAGCTTAGTACGTGACTTTGATGACCTCGGCCTACACCTTCGTACGATAGTTTCATCAGATGAGGTTGTGGGCTGCTGAGTTGCGAGAACGCATGTTTACCATCACTGTGTTCAACACACGGAACGCAAACCAACGCTTTGCTGTACCCTGTGTTATATTAGGACGCTCAAAACGATAAAAGCGACTTAGTGATCGAATAATGTGTGAAGATTTTCAAACAGATCCCGAACCAATCGCCGCAATTACACTGCAATCTGTAATTAAATTAGTTTATCTAAAATTTGTTTCACTATGCATCGAATTCCCGTCATTTATTTAATGAAATCAGATGAAATTGTACCCCCTCCTTCATTGTATCTAATATTTTACTTACGGAATCATGAATTTCAATTATTGAGATTGATGGTTTATATTCAGTTTCTTCATCGATACAAAACGCCTCGGCACAAATGCTTTCCTTTACGTAATAGAAGCTTCAAAATTTGCTTAACTAAGTTGTTGCATAATATTGCAAGTTGTTGCAAGAAAATTATATGAAATAGGTAACTAGTTTCGAAGCAAATAATTTAATTTTAATCGGTTGATCGATATGTGAGCACAAAGTTACCATCATGATTTTTAATAATTTTAACACGTTGACTCCAAAATGGTACGTATGTGTACCACTTAGGTTAGGTTCTGTAATTTTTTCAGATCCTTCTAGTGACCATGCGTACAAAGTGAAGTTTTACACCAATCAGGCAATCGGAGTCAACGTGTTAAAAATACGTTTTGTTTATTTTTCTTGCTTGAAATCAGCAAGAAGGACTCCTTTTGAACTAATTTCAGTTGGTACTGCGCACACTATGGAACTGGGCGTACGATTGCTTTGTGCTTGTGTTTATGTCTATTTCTACGGAGTGTTTCAAAACTACGCATTACTCTTCCCTGAGCATCCATGACCTAATTATTATCGATAGAACATTTGATAAACTCTTGCCATATCACATTTTTATGAAGTAGATCGGACTGTATATGATCGGAAAACAAGCTTCATTATGCATCTGTATTTGAAGATTTGAGGCCATCTTAGCAATTCAAACATACTTCTCTACATTACATCTTTTCTAATTTAAAATTTCCTATTGTCAACGCAAACTAAGGATAAATTTGACAGCAGCCTAAGATGTTGCATCTATGAAGTTGAACATACATGAGGTTGAAATTAGAAACACAACGTAAGGAATTTTATTCGTTTCAAATTCTTATAATCATTATTTGGATGTCGGTAGATCGAATCGAATTTCTAAATGTCAGACCATGTTGATAACATGAAAAAGTTCATGAAAACAAGAAAAGCATATGTGAATAAAACTGATGCTGGCTCTAATTTTTGCGAGACAAATGAGACAACATATTAGAAGATGGCCTTTGCGAAAGATAGTATTCTATTACTAAATGTTTTGCAGTCAATCACTGATAAATGGTGCTTGAAGCTTTTAGTGTGTGCGTGTATCGGAGGGTGAGAACGAGCATATCGCTGGCCGATGACCAGCAAACCAGAACCTCTCTAGCAGTATAGCAGAAGAGTTACAGCACAGTGACGTCGTTGTTCAAGAAATCAAATCAAACTAACCAATCTATATCTCAGTGGAACAGTCAAAAAGTGAATAATTTCTGTTTTTAATTGTTCTACTAACTAGTATTGTTAAGAATGTAAACGTAATTTAAAATATTTTGTGATGCTTTAACTTGGATATTTAGTGTTTAGAAACTAATAATTTCTCCAGCGAGCTCGATGGCTGCGATAGGTTTATGAATCTCATCGTGAACCACCCACTTCCTCTCTTAAACGAGCACAAAATAAGGTAAGACTGCAGTTTATCGTAATTATAAGAGTACTTTCTGAATGTATTAAGCAATAATATGAATTTGTTTCTTTAATTATGATTCAGTCGGACAATTAACACAAATGAGTTGTCGATATAAATCAAAAGATAAGTCACAAAAAAGTTTGCAAGAATACTTAGCGTTTAAGAACGTAACATGCAACCCAAATAATTTAGTCATTGCTTTACCTATATATAAAAAATGAGAAACCCATTAAATTGTATTACTCTGACCATGAGTGGAAATACTGGTTTATATTTTGAGCGACGGCACACATCGCACATTATTCATATACTACTCTCATCTTCATTTACGAAAATTATTTTTTTACGTTGTAACATTTTATACATCTAGAAAACATCGATGGTACAGAAAGTTAAATTATTATGCATTCCCCATTGCTAACTGATTTACATGAGTGTGCGCATTATTTTGCATTTGTTGCAATTCATTTGAATTATGGTCATTTCTAACTCGTCGAACCAGATTGCGATAATCGAACTACCAGTTTCACTATTCGCACATAAAATTCTCAATCAATTTGACGGGCTGTAATGATGACAATTGAAGGAGATGATCATCCTTCTGATATTATGAAACGATTTTATCACTCCTGTTGAAAAATAAGACATCCAATTATGAATTTCACCCTGTCGAAATACTTCAGAACAGAATTTATTTTTAAAGTTAATGAAAATATTTGTTAAACTATTTAGGATTTTTCTTAATTCCATCAGCCTCTGTTGCTCGTTGTTGACTACAATTTGACTAGAACAGCCATTCACTAGTAATCAGGAGGAGAAGAGACTTGTAAGCATATCAACGCCTAGTTCAGATGTTCCTCACTCAGTGCTTAGAATAGTGCGTTATAATTAATATGCATAGTATGCTATTATTAATGCACACTCATTGATGGCTTTTGATTTAGAGCTTTATAGATTCTTTCGTTCTCGTAGCTCCAGATTTCCAGGACTGACACACGACGGGAAAATGCTTATTTACCCAGTCAAAAGGGAATGATGTCATTTCATGACCTCTATTAATGATGAACAGTAGTTTGTTATACGACAAAAGACGAGAAAATTCAATAGCAGCAATGGTAAAGAAATCAATCTGGAAATAAATACTATAATTCTTTTTACAAAGGGCTACACAGATTGCATGTTAATACACCAATACAGAATGAAGTAAAAAATACTTTCATTGAAGTTCATTGACGTTTGAGCGCATAAAGAATGCAAATTTATTTTTAAATTCATATTACATTGATAAACAAGCTAATATGATCTTTATCAATTCTAATGCAGCTTTTCATGCTCATTTTAAATCTGAAAATCGTTTTGCTCTTATGTCAGGTTTTAATGATATCGACATCTTAAATTAATGACATTTAATCCATATGCGTGCATTTTGTGAGTTGATCATACTCTCAAATAGAATTAACTGTATAGTATATATGTTACATGAAGCATTTGTATTATTTTTCAGTAGAACCCATGTTCAATAGCAGTCCATGTATTACAGCAGTAAGTGTTCGGGTGAAACTTCTGTCGGTGAGTTGTTTGCCGGGACATAATGCCAAATATATTTGACTAGTTGACCCACACGTTAAAATTCACGCATTTTTTACTGAATTATTTAGTTTAATTTGGCTGTGGAAGCAGGGTTTGTGAAGGAGTTACCAGATTGAAGGATGTGCTTTTGGTATCCACAATACAATGCTCACAATACATGTATACCCTGTCACATGTACATATCTCCTATCTAAATGCTTAAGAGCGTGACAGAGAGACGGACCAAGCAAGCAAGCAACAAACTGCGTATGATTATTCTAGACTAGACAGTTCCAGGGGAAATTCCACGATTTAGATTTGACTAATTTAAAATTATTCTAAAGATGAATGTATTAAAGACTTGCGACAAATTAATGTGTTTTAAATGAATGCTTATCATTAATATATATGGAACTTCCATTCTGTATATTATCTACTGATAATATGGCCCTGATAGTACCCGTTAAAATTACTTGGTTTAAAACTGTTGAAATTAAGGATTTATGAAATAAAATGCATATTTCGGTTTTACCTGTGGTAGTATCATAATCTGAATATTTTTCATGAACATCTACAGAACTTCCATTTTCTATCATATTTACCGATAACATGGCCGTGTACGAGAAGAAAACTAGTACCGAAAAAATGGAGTATTTTATTGTGATCCAGCGCCTTTGGTATCCACAATGCAATGCTTGTAATACAAGCATACACGTTCTGATTTCAGTTCCGTAATTTTTCTTCAGTAATAGATAGGAAGTAATGGGACGGACACACACAGGTACATAGATATAGAGAGAGAGAGAAATGGAGATACATTGCCGATTATTTCACTAATATAATTATACAGTTTGCTGCTTGCTTGCTTGCTTGCTTGGTCATCTCTCTGCCACGCTCTTAAGGATTTATATAGGAGGAAATTCGTCTACTGAATAACAAGATGAGATATCAGGAAATTTCATCCCTAAATTACAGTGGCAAATATAGTTTTTTGAATATATACTAGAAAGTCAAAATACTGCATTAGAGTTTTTGATCCTGTCGTACACAGGTTATTTCGCATATTTTTTTCAGCTGAATTGCTTCGTAGCTGTTGAAACTTCACGCGGAGTTGAGGCCAAATATTTGGAGTAGAGGGCATTGGTTGGGGCATTGTAAGTAATCACGATACGGAATCCAGTGCTGGATCATTACAATTTTTTGTTCCCTTGCAAGATGGGGGAAACATTCATTTAAAAGGTAGCATATATACAGTTTTCTTCTGCTTAATATCTGCATGTTTCTACTTCAAACTATGCTATTGGACCAGCACCTTTACATCAACTGCCTCATCTAACGGACACATCATGAGTCTCTAAAAAACTGCTTTGCTTTGAAAAGTAGCTCGGTACTATTTGATTTCATAATATCCCTATTTTGAGTGTGGTACATGAATTGCTGTATCTTTGATTGTGTCTTTGATCCTGTCGTGCATAAGCTATTTCGCATATTTTTTGCCAGGAAGTACCAGGAGCTCTGCTTGCCCTTCTGCCCTAGCAATTTGTTATTGTTTTATTTTTTATGTAGGCATATTATAAGGACAAGGACTACTATAAACCGGATATGCACGGTCATATAGTGCACTACGTTAGCGGAGGCCATTTCACTGAGATCAGTTAGTCACCAACTGTCACAGTGCAAACAATGCCGTAGTCTGTCGCTCGGTTTGAATCGGACATTGATGTTTGTTTCGAGGCACATGGCTGCATTTCTAAGTGGATACTGTTTGTTTATAAAGTTTATTGCTAATTATATGTATTAAAAATGCCGAACAAGTGTGGGGTTATGAACTGTCGGGGTAATTACAATAAGGAGAACAGGCGCCGTGTGTTTCGCCTTCCGAAAGAGCAGCCTAAGAGACAGAAGTGGATTGATATTATTCCACCTCGTAAAAACTTTGTTGTTGATCCAGACAAGTTTTTCATTTGTGAGATACACTGGGGTGCTGACCTACCTTTGATCAAATTGCATGGTGGTTCTATGCGACCTGAAATCCCTCCCAGTATCTTCAATGTGCCTGCTTCACGTCTGCCATCTCCAAAACCTGCACCTCGCCCGGCGAAATTTGAAGACCAACAACTGAGGTATTTTCTTCAGAAGGACAAGATTACTTCAATTGATCCTTTCAAACCTGAACGTAACCTGCAGAAGCAGTATAAGAACTTGATTATTTCAAGATCGAAAGAAAGGCTTGTGTGTTTGTTCATGACCGACTACTTCAGTGAGTGCAGCCTGTCTGTGATTGTCGAAAACAAGCTTACTTTGTGTTCCCCACTGACGTATTTTCAACCACTCAATTTTTATCAATTTACTGTCAACCCCTCAAATTTGCTGTCAGCCCCTCAGAGAAAGACTAGCAGAAAAATGCAGTCCTTCTTCAGACCTCTGTCAAGAAGGCCCGGTTGGCTGACTGATCGCTGCAGTTTAATAGGTTTTTGCTTCTATGTCTGTTTGTTTATTTACGTGAATGTTTGTATGTTTATTTGTTTACATTGGAAAAGTTTTAATTATAATTCATTTTGTAAAGCCTAAAACTGCAACGAATCAGATTTCTATGATGTGGCCACTAAGCTCATACAATAATACATGTTAAGTCCGGCTAAAATTAAAACTAAATAGAATTTTATATGAATTAATGTTACTCTTCAGATTATTCTTCTTCCGAGGCATTTAGATGTATACGAGTATATACATATGTATACATGTGCATATGTGTATGTGTGTGTATGTACATGCATGTACGTATGCATGTGTGCGTATGTGTGCATGTATGTATGTATATGTAAATGGATATGTATATGTATAGGTATATGTATGTGTATGTATGTACATATGTATATATATATATATATATATATATATATATATGTATATATATATATGTAATTTTTCACATTATTTTTGTACTTATCGAATACATAATCAAAAAATTTATCCGTCGATGTCAGTAATTGTGTGAAACTGTGAACCTCAGAACTTATCTATATCAACTACTACAGCTTTTCTTATCTATATCAACATCTAAGTATTGAAAATTTGACACATTCACTGTTATATCTTATTTTTCTTTACTCTTTTTCTCTGATATGTAACGCCCGTTCATATTAAACACGATGCTTACAGATAACCGTAATAATTGTCATGAGATTTATGATATATGCATAGGCTGCGTAAACAAACACTTAGACGGTCAGCAAAGCACGAGAAATATGCTGAGCTCCACAAGACGATAAGCACAACAGAGTGGTTGAGTTATGGAGCTTGAGACTCTATGAAAGAAATTAGAAATGAATAACAATAAAAAAAGGGTAAGCTTGTATAAGAAGGCCATGAAGCGAGAGAAGGGGGAGACTTGGGAACTAGATCTCATCGAAGATGTAGGGTGTTGGGAAACGCATCTAAGTCTAGGCCCCAAGGGCATATGGGAAATTAGGGGCACCGTAATAAGAGGGAAATTTAGCGGCATCTTAAAGTGTTTCATCGTGAGTGTTAAACATTGTAGCCATCATCAACGGCGCATCTCCTGTGTAAGAGCAAGTTTAATGTTATTATTTTCCATGTGATCGAGGTTAGCGACAAGGTAAATTTCGTAAATTGATTTGTACGCCATTTAATTAATTTGTTCCGTATGCACATTTAATTGTTCAATTATTAAGTATGCAATTTATGCATACTTAATAATATGCATATTTAAGTATGCATTTATGCAATTTATGTTGTATGTTGTTGTTGTTGGGTATATGCCAAAATGTGGTAGATAACTTCCATTTCCCATCTAGTGAATTTACAATAGCATATATTAAATCTTTTGTGTGTATCATTACCCTCATCTTGCCATTGAAAGGAAGTACTGGGAATACCTTTTAACATATCATGTATTCAGAGGATTAGAGTCCCTCTAGTGCGATTACGTGAGTGAATGTTGCATTTAATTAATTGTGTTAATTACAAGTATTAATTGAAATATGGTAGTAGAACCGCATGCAGAAGACCCATGCATTGAACCAGGTTTACGTAAATTATGAGAGAGAAAAGAACTCATCAACAATCAATCATCATGCAATTCACAGTAGGCAGATAAACTTTTACCTTTTATATGCATTAAATCAATCACTAATAAATAAATTAGACATGTCATTATATGCACCCAAAGCATTAACGCGTATCGCCACATAATGATTAAATTAAATCGATCATCAGCAAGCCATACCATACGGTCAACCAGTAATTAGAAATTACAATTTCAATTTAATAACAATCACAACTTTATGTTTTAAGTTTTCGCTCTCATAATTTTCCTTTTTTGGGTCTTTCTCGGATGTTAAACATCCAATTCAGTTAAATGTAATGATGTCAAATCTAATCTGTACCTAAAGAAAATATTTTGCTTATCACCTAAAATGCGTATAATACCTACCACGTCAGAATTTATATGTATCACCAATGATTACCTCTTAAGTCATCATTGAAAAAGCGAAGTTTCATTTGTTTCCCCATGTATATTTAACGTTCAATGCGTGATGTGAATGTTCATGTATACCTGTAGGTACTGCTGTTCTATCATCTATGATACTACGCATAGAATACCTACCACTTAAGGATTTTATGATAAGGCATTTTTAAAAACCAATGCTGTTACATTTCTTATGTACCAACTTTATTGGAAATATACGTTTTTGTTTGTTTTGTTGTTTGATATTTCAAAGCATTACAATGCTTTAAACGATTTAAATTCATTGTAAAACTATACTATTCCTTTTATTGCTTTGAAGAAGTAATTTTTGATCAATTTGTTCAATAGAAAATGTTGTTACTAAGAATGCAATGGCCTCCGCTAGCGTAGTCAGGTATAGGGCTGTGCACGCCCTGTTTAAAGTAGTCCTTGGCCAAAGTACATATTGATATTTATTTCTTCCACTACGTATTCATATACTTCTTATTACCTTATGGAAAAATTAAATTATATTAAATATATACTAAATACAATTATAAAACTTCCTGGTACATCCAGCCGCCAAAATACCTTAAAATACTGGAGGTGAGTTACGCTTTTCCATATCATATTTATAACATAACAAAGTATTTGTTACAAAACCATCCTAATGGTGATGCAGTCATGTGTTTGATTTGTGTTAAATAAATATTAGAATTAATCAGTTTCATAACTTACACAACTATGATAAACTTCGTAATTTATGCTTTTTATAATATATGATATTTTTAGTAGCCTCTTAAAGCCATATCTTCTTTAATGCTACTCAACTGAATTGCTCTGTATTGCTAAAAGATCAGTTAATTATGATCTTCACTGTGTTAAAATTGATCTCTTTGCCTAACTTAACTTCATAGTAAAACCTAAAATACACTTTAGCTTTTTGGACCTTCCTTCCTATTTTAGAGCCCATTTCTTTACCTATTGTAATTGTATATTACATTCCAGGTACTACTTATGGACTACTACTAAAGTGACACCACCGATCAGCATTTCTTCTTCCTTCAGCCAAAAAGTGATTTTCGTGAGCCCTCAGGGCAGACCCCAAATCACAATCTCATCAAGGTAAGATCTAAGATGTTGATCCTGATACAGACGTCAGTTTTGAAACAGGCGTCAAAAAACAATAAAACAATGTCTATAGATTGTAACATTTAAAAAATAAAAGGTACTTTAATAAATACATATTGCACCATTATTAAAAGTGCGTATACGTTTTTGTGAGGCACCCTGGTTATTTAACGTTAATGAGAAGTACTTGAGTACTTATATCAATGCATGTAATTTATTGCATGAATGAGTAGAGGAAAAACAACCGAATTTTTTTAGCATAGTAACGTCCTTGGTACATGACAGCAGAAACAAATCATTTATTTTACTAGAATGATAGGAAAAAAATTCATGTAGGAAAGAAAAATGTATATTAGACTCCAAGTTGTGCAGGAAATATGACATACATAATCACATTGATTTGTGAGGTATTCCAAACAGGGCGAGGACCAGTACTTACACCGCTATCATTATGATAACGACAGCATTAGCAAAAACACGTCACAGTTCGCCGTCAGAATTCAAGTGTACTAGGTGTAGTACAAACGTACGAGGTTGCAAAGCCAGTACGGAAAGCTCCAGAACGTATTGCTGCAAGTCTGCAAAAGCAAAACAGGCGTTTCATTCTGTCAACTTCTGTGGGCTATGGAGGCTGTGTATCGTGCGTGGAATACGAACTTTTTTGGGACTAGAAATAGGAGTTGTGAGGTGCTTAAAAGTGATGTAAAACGTGGAGAAATCGATAGAATTGTGTTGGAGTATTCCATCGATAGTAGAAAAGTTGTTGTTGAAGATGACGGCCTGAAAATTAACACGGAGCCCCACGGGATCGCAGGCTCCGCTGTATTGCTATGGCTTCCTCCGCCGGTGTCTGCATCTCAAACGAAGTGTCCGTTACTTGATGAAAATAATGGCTGTGTTTCTTTCATTAACATATATCCGTCCAGTAGCAATGGACTCAAAAATCAGCTATACCTCAACGGAGGTTGTAAGATGGATCAGAGATCCTTAGTAAATCTCATTTCAAATGGTCATACGCCTCTGCTCGGGGCACTACCGAATGGCAGTTTGGTTACTGTTCATGATGTTGCTGTCCCTACGGAGTTACTCGTTTCGCTAAACTCTCAAGCCGAAATAGATTGTTTCTGTCAAAACATAATTGAAAATTTATCGTCGACTATTGCAAAACAACAAAATTCTTCCAATGAGAAAACCAACTTCTCTGTTGTCTTCCAAGTTCAGAAAGAAGGCTGGTATGCGGATATATTGAGTAAAATCCTCTGCAGTGACTATTCAAATGAGAAACTGAAGTCAGGAAAACTTGGAAATAAGATCCAAAAGAAATCTAAATTCGATGCAGGTGGTCTACGATGTAACCATACTGAGAAAACAGATGTGACAGTAGCTGACTTAACTGTTGTGGGTATTCATACCTATTATGCAGGATATGTAAGTCCTATTGTCAAAACCTTGACAAATTTGGAACATGAGAAAAACTGTCCCAAGTCTCTGTTTTATCTTGCAGGCAAAGCTCTTGATGATGAAGTTGCTGGTTTCTGCATTGATTTTAGAAATTGCCTCATTCCTGATTTCCATCTCATGGTTAAAAATGGCAATCTTCTGCTATCAATTGATTCACACTCACCATTATGTCTTTCCATTGAATTGCCTGCCAATTTGAAGCTAGACCATGAGGGTAATTTGTGTCATTGGAACATTAACAACATTCTGTACTTCATTGCTAGGGTTCAGTTCCATCAACAAGAGCAAAGTTTGAAGATACACACAAAAAAGCTCTTGGACCATTCTGCCTCTGTGGATTCAGGTATTGGAAATGATGAATTTCACTGCAAAAATTGGCTGTCTTTGGAGATGCTTGAAGTTGAAATGGATGATGTCTTTGGAGAGTGTGATGGCAGTTTAAACACAGATGAATTTCTAGAGTTGTTTGGCCAAAAGTTGCTGGGCAACTCCATCTTTCTGCAGTCTGACATTTTAGATAGTCTGAAGACATCACATACTTGTGCAATTGCTGATCAAAAACCTATCTGTGATACAAATGCTCCTGTTAATGAAACTAAACTAAGGAAACATAATGTGGCTTGTAGCCCGAATTTTGAAATAAGTCAAACATTAGAAAAAGTTCATATTGCTATATCTTGTAGCAATCTTCAGAGAGAAAGTATGGAAATTTATGGAGAGAGTGACACCATGATTGGAATATCATTCAGTGAAGTTGATTGTGCTGTCCGACAGCACGTTTACATCTCGTCTGTTGACCCATCTTGCCCTGATTCACTAGGCAAAACAACCAATAATTTTGGTTTTGAAGACAGTAAAAACAGTAATTCTGAAATCATGAATGTACTGAAGAATGTTGTTGTATGCCCTGAAAAGGTGCTCGTCTCCCTCATGAAGAGCACTCCTGCAACTTGGGATACAGTTTGGGCTGGAGCTAAGGGCAGGCTTGCTAAGATCATCTTGTCTACTCGAGCGCAGTCCCAACCAAAGCTGGTCAAGGTTAGTATCTTTTGAGTTTGGTGCCTACATTGTTTGAGTTTTCTCTAAACAATTTGTTTCTTAGCTGAGTTTTACACTTCCCTACTCTGAAGCAATGTTCAAGTTGAGGTCAGAAAAACCCTTCCTGTAGGGCATTGGTTCCCAACCTGGGGGTAAATTACCCTGTGGGGGTAATTTAGCAATTTTTCTGGGGTAATGGAGGGGTGACAGAAAAATGTTAAGAATTCTGAAAATCAAGAAAGCAAGTGTTGACAAAACACTTGCAAAATGTTGACAGAATTTTGTGAAACTGGTAACATGCTTAATGTGGCATGCTAAATTGGGTAACAAGCTGAAAAAGGTTGGGAACCACTGCTGTAGGGCAAG
Source organism: Trinorchestia longiramus (assembly GCA_006783055.1). Classification (NCBI taxonomy): domain Eukaryota; kingdom Metazoa; phylum Arthropoda; class Malacostraca; order Amphipoda; family Talitridae; genus Trinorchestia; species Trinorchestia longiramus. The sequence continues at coordinate 72,038 of VCRD01000783.1, forward strand.
GACTGTTAGAGATCTTTGCCTTAAGCAATAAATAATTGCATTGCAAATATATTAGGTGAACTATTTTTCTGTCCATGTTTGTTTCCTTTTTTAAAAGTGCAGTTTGGGTATGAAGTTATTTGTCTCATAGTCAGAGTTCCTTCTGTTAATTTCTGAGCATACTGACAGGCTTTCAGGAATTGTGGTGAATCTCACAGTATTTTTCAGGATTTATATATGTACATTTCCACCTGTTGGTTATTCTAGTTATTAAGTCCTGCTCTGCATCTACCATATTATAAATTCTACTTGTTTTACAAATGTATTGCATGAATGTAACTGCTGCAGTAAGTTATTGTGTAGTACATATTAACTTTCTTAACTTGCATTGAAAAAATGCACATCAAATTTTTTCAACATAGATAGGAACTACCTAGGAACAGCATGTGAAGGTGCCTGTGACATACATATAATTAATCTAATTATAATGTAATCTTGTGCAAAACAAACTTCTGGTCATGAAATGGCATATATGAGCTATAATTAGGTTTAAAATGTTTAAATATGTATAAACTTTCATTCATACAGAAAATTTGAGCTGTTAAAAGTATTACTTACATTACAGTTAAGATCCTCTGCTTGTCTGCCATCAAGTTGTGCTTGTGAAAAGGGGTGACCAATATGGGATATGTTTTTCTAATTTTATTCTACTACTTTATGACATGGTTCAAGTTCTTTACCTGTTAAAATTCTCATACAGTAGCTTATTTAAATTCGAAACATTCTGAGAATTTTGATATTTAATGATCTTTTACTGTTGATTTGTTTCTAGGCTTGTGATTGTGAATGGTGACGTCAACGAGAAGTTAAGAGGTTCGGTTCCTGATTTCATTTGACAGTTTTCAATTCAGCCTTTAAAACACGGTCACATTGCTACGCGTTTCGTGCTCATCTAAATTATTGTCCAGAAGATGCAAGTCCTTTAATACACGAGAACTTCGTCCGAAAATTAATAGTTTAGTACCGCAAAAATGAAAGCTTGGTGTCCAGCATAAAATTATTTTGAGACATTATGTGCCTGAGTACCGTCGTTGCGCGTCAACTTTTGAGTCCCAAATACAGTGGGATGAGAGGCATAAAAGAGGCTGAAGCTCAGTTGTGTTGACCATTGAGTAATTTTTCTCCGGGACACATTCGCTCAGGTCAGTAGATGAACAGTCGTTTCACTTCAGTTGTTGTACTGATACCGATTCTGTTAGGAAGCGTTACGTCTTCAGGCTTGGTAGTATCTATCTTAAACTGCTGCAGTAGGTTATTGTGTAGTACATATTAACTGAATTATGCTTAGTGTGTTGTTAGTCAGTTAGTTTCTCAATCATTGAGTGTCACAAACACGGAGGTTTGTGCTACGTTCTGTACGTCGTATGTGTGACCGTGAACATCACACACCACTCATTATTGCGTGCGATGCTCATGCTTACGTAACTTCCATGAGGTAGCTGGTACTGCGCACATGCTGCTGTCAATGTTTGTTCAATGAGCTTTTATGATCGAATAAAGTGTTAAATAGCAGTATTCGAATACGCCCATTGTCAAAATTGTTATTATAGACGTGTTTAGTTATCGTTTTAATCCTAGCTTGTTTCAATCTACATCTTGATTTCAATGCCTCTTAATTGTTTATATTGTAGTAAATGGATATTATAGTGTACCTTAAAAGTTTTCTACAACAATTTCTTAACTTAATTCAATTCTAATGGTACTGATCGCTTACATCCATGGATTAAATGAATTATGATGAATGTTATCGTAAAATATTACATGCTTTGCACAAATTTCTAGGAAATCAAGGTCGCTAAATATTCACTAATTGCTGCTCTAATATTTCCAATCTAAGTTTACGCGATCCATTTCATACCATTGTACGGAGGATATTGTTTAGTCTTCATTTCTTGTGCCATCATGGGCTCTGAGCTTGTAAAATCTTGCTCTTTAAATACCTAAGTCTACGTTGTGAACTGGCACCTGTATATATGTATCTACACTGGGAACCATTTATACAAGATGAGTTTGATTTTCGTATAATCAATATCACTGCACTAGATTGGGCGTAACTTTGGAACACACAATGCAAATACTGTGAATTTTATGTTACAATAAAGCTTGTGTTTGTAAATAGGTCTGAAGCCTGGTAACTTTATTTGTTTTATGGGGGAGGACACTGCAGACAAGCCTAAGCCTGTCTCGCACAATTTTCAGGAAATTGTACTCTTTTGTACATTAATTTAAAGTTGAACTATCGTTTCAAACTTGATACAGGAGACGGCGTTTTAACCGGCACCTATGGGACTTTGCAGTTGCCGGTTAATATCACCCAGGTAACCACGAACAATTCATAGACACGCTTGACAATAAATCAAAACAATATTATTTACTTCAAGCAGTTAAAGAAGAAAAAAACACTATGAATAAATATATAAAGCTTGCTTGGCCAGCGAGTGCTGGTTTTAAGGAATTCTACTGTAGTGCGATTCGTTTTCTGTTTAGCTAATACACCTTATGATTTAAGGGCTTCGCCTGTGGAGACGAGTTGGGCACGAGTGTTGCTTTCAAGCTTGAGAAGCACATCACGGAGAACAGTTGTATTCATTTGTTGTGTTCGTTTGTGCATTCATGCTTCTACGGTCAGGAGTTACTACTGACTGAGTTGTGCCTCTTTTTTTAATACTGTAAGTAATTCTATTTAGAAAATAATATTTTTTATCACATGCTTAAACGTAGATTTTTTAAACATATTGTTGCAGCGTCACGTTCGAATAACCACAAAATTGAAAGTTCTTAATTGAAAGCTAGTTTTTTTGTGTGTATGGAACTCCTTAGGGCGATTTAAGACCGCTTCACTATGCTTAAGTTCTCCAGACGTTGACTTTCATGTTTGTTTTTATACTCTGGCTGCTAATTGAAGACAAGATCCTACATTTTCAATAGAAAATTTGTTCATGTTAACTCTAAGACTGACGCTCAATGTAATAGATCCACTTTTTCATTGAAAATTTTAATACAAATTATTTTGGATTAGTTCTTGTAACGAGCATGTTACTGTGTTAAGTAGGAAATGACAATTTTGAATGTCTCTGTTATCGTCAGATGATGTAATTGTCCTCTTCTGTGTATAAAATTGCTTTCAAACTGGAATTAGAGATGCTTTAGTGAAAAAGACTGAATTTATTTCAAGGTTTTGCACTAGAAGAGGAAAATTTGCCCGATATATTTTTCAGTGTTCGTTCGCTTAATCGTTTGACTGTACTCACTTAGACATAGTTATTAGCTGGACATTAGAATTGACCGAAATAATGGCTGATTTTTATGTTCATTTTGAAATAATTCGGGCAGATTGAAATGACCGATATCGGTACATCATTTTGTGTGATATACGGACACTAAATATTACCAATAGTGAATTTAATATCAGATTCACGTTAAGTGATCTAGAACAACGTTCAAAAATATTTAGCAATTTTGAAATGGCCCATGCCGACACTTCAGCACATAGGTTGACATTCTTCATTGCTTGACTGGTATAATATTTCAAAACTTTTTCTAAATGCTTCGAATAATTCCTAATTCAAAATGGGCGATCACAAGAGCGATCATTTTACATTCGTCGGCAGATTAACCTGAATCTTTATTTCAGCACACAAAAAAATCGTTTTTCTCACTTGTACTAGATTTGTAAGGAAGAATATTTCTCTTGACTCATTACTCACTACGCGATAGACATTCTATTGAGTACGATTGACAAGTGACTCGTTTCCATGTGGCGCAGCTGTGCATGTGAGTCATGGGAACTGACTTGTTTCTGTTCAGGCGGGATTGAGATTTGGAGAGTCCGTCCGTGTCTGTATTTAGCATTGAAATGCTCTGGAAATCCTTTGTTTGCCGTACCTAAATCACGTATTGTTGTTGCTGTTTCTTTTGTAAATTACCGTTCGTACATCCTTCTTTCTTATCTGCTGGTGTGATACTGCTGTTGGAGCATTGTGTAGTTAATTATTCGTCTTAAAAACGATACTACTTATTTCACTCAGAACTTCTATATCTTGTTTCAGTCTGCATTAAAAAGTCTTTCCCTGTGCCGCCACCAGTTTCATTGCATCAGATTCTTATATTTTCCCTATCTTTGAAAGAGAACACGTCTACAGTGCTGGGAACTTCAGTGTGGTCGCACACTTGCTCAGTTATCAGCAGCTACGTACTCTCCGATGCGCGACCTTGTGTTTCGATGCCATTTCTTGTACTTTTGTACAAACAGACCGGATGCTATGTAACGCCTCTGCTCTCGCATGGTGTTCAGATGGAAGGACAAGCTTATATTAGCTTTTCACTTAATGTAATTCTGCTGTAATTACTACTGTTGTTTGTATTGTCTTCATAGTTTTATCGTTTGAGGATATATTACATATCCTAAGTGAGGACTTCGAGCCATTGCATGGCCGGTTGTGTATTGCGTAGAAGCGAGGTCCTCACAGTTGCCAGCTAGTCTTAACCGACCAATTCGCTGTTGCCAGGGCCCTTTGCGCGGTACACATAATCTCTTGCTTGCTTGCTTTCACGCTCTCTCTCTGTAACACGTCTTCCCATATGATTTAGCTGCAGTCTAGTGCTGGCTGGTTTGGCTACTTTTTGTAAATTTTCCTTCATGTTAGAGCATGGCGCTAGACTCACCATACCGCTTTCTATTCGCTTCTTCCTGGAAATTGACATAGACTAAACATTCGGATGTTAACGTTTCAATGACGTCAGAAATTGTCAGTATTACTTCAGCTCTGATATTAATTTCTCAGCTTGTACTATTTATACCAATTGCACTATCTGTCATAAATCTCTGAAAATATTTTTGAACAACGATTCTTCCTTGTCTAGTCGCATCCACAGCAATATGCACGTTCGAAAATATGATTCTATTTTCTCAGAAATAGCGCGATGAATACCAGCGCACTCTAAAATTGTTAATAATTTTATGCATGAATTGAGAATGAATGACCAACTAGAACTTTAAAATTATCAGTCATTCGAATTTTACAAAAAAATATGTAGCTGAAATACAGGGTGACCCATGAGTTACTGACCGTTTTAAAAACGTATAACTATAAAGCTAAGAATGGTAGAGAGATGCCGTTACTTTGATATTGAAGAGGGGATTTTAAAGTTTATTTTAGTGTATTTATACTACCGACAGTTAACACTTATTCTTCTTAACTAGTTTTATAGTTATAGCGTCTTTAAAAGGGTCAGTAACTTATGGGCCGCCCTATATTTTTCTCGAGTATTGAGAATTTTGAAGCACAAAATAGTGCAACGTCGGGCAAATTTTTAATATTGGTTTATGGTGCAAACCAGAACGCTACTGTTTTATGCTCTTTCCGCACTGATTCTTGCTATGTTGCACCAAATTTTCTATAAAATTTTCGCTCTAGCGGTGCGATATGAGCATAGATTTTTACTACCGACATCCACAATCCGAAATGAGTTGCAAGGCTCCGTACAGAACAACTAGCGGAACAGCAGTCATTAGTGCCTATACGGATGCTCTGTCACACAAGCAGCTGCAAATTTTGAACTTTAATGCAGTATATGTGCCCAGAGTGATTCGTAATGCTACTGGCACATTGCTTTATATCAGGGGCTCCCAACCTTCCTTTGACCTTGTACACCTTCAGCATTTCGACAGATGAGCATGTACGCCTGAATTTTTATGACAGAAAGGCGAGTATAAAAATAAATTCCGCTGAATTTTTAATAGAATTTTTAGGTTTTGGGAACTATTAACTAACACTGAATGTGCCCCTTCAGATAAACAAATGTACCCCTAGGGATACATGCACCCCAGGTTGGGAACTCCTGCTTTAAAAAAACAGTGTGTAGGTGAAGATGAATCTCGAGTCATACGTACGACTAAGGTGTGACATCCTTAAATTTAAATGTGCCTTTAAATACAATTTACTGTTTTGACAAAAATGTTGATATTCAACTCATTCAAAAATGTTGATATTCAATACATTGACAAAAAAGGTCCTTCATATCTGAACTTATTAATGAAAACCAGTCAATGTTTTGAGTATCGGAGATTAAATAGGTACTGGACACTAATGAACCAAGTGTACGTTACATATGAATCGATGTGATCTTTTTGTTCAGTTGATATTTTTGATACATTTTGCACTATTTAATGTTAGAAATAAGCCTGTTACTAGTATTTCGTTGATACTTTATTTCTAAATTATGTTTCTAACTGATACTTGTGCCACTAAAGTAAAATAAAACAACACCTGAAACTGATGCCAGAAAAATGAACCACAGGGTTAAAATTACCAATACTGATATCAACACATCGCTTGCAGTGGCTGTTGCGCGTGCAATGGGAATAGTATTGCTGTTATTTAAAACAGAATAAGAACGGACCAAGACTTGCGCTGCAAAATAATTATTGATGTTGGCTGAATACTTACAAACTTGTAAAATGCTAATTTTGCGATCGTCTCCGCTCAGAAAATTCGTTGTTTTTATACTTAACGGAAGGGTTCCTTTGAAGGCGAAGCAATAGTTATTGTGAGAATTGTCCATGCGGAAATATCAGTTAGTGGATTTAACTGAACGCAACGTTTTACAATTAACTATTTTGTGACAAATGAGTTTGATTGAAGAAATTTGTGAAAAACAGGTGATGAAAATGTACGATGTTCTTCGTCTTGTAATGATCAAGTCAATGGTTTTAACTTGTGCGTATCTTAATTCTTGTGTTGTACAAGGTGCCTCTTGCAATGTGAATCGCTATTTCCATTTTTGTTGAGATACCTATAAAAGTATCTTATTTGTTCCACTTTTAGCGGAACAGTTAACTTATATGAATTTTTTGTTGTAGGTATAAAATCTCTTAGATTTATTACATTTTATCTTCGTGTAATTCTGTTCACACCCGCAGGTTTTGAAGTAATGTACATTACCACTTTCTTTGAGCTATGTATGGTGAATCAGCTCTAATCGAAATCCTCTTCCGCATTGCAGATTTTGAGCAATTGTTAGTTATAACCTCGTTAGTCCAGTTGTCCATGAACTCAGTTTGTGCATGTTACCCTATCTGCCCCATGACAGAGTAATGCATCTAATGTTTAAAAAAAAACTTGAAAGCTATTCACTTCGCTCTTCGAACCTTCTATATTAAATCCAAGAGATGCATATTTCTAAATCCTGGTTCCGAATCTTATGGCATTGTTGTTGAGTATACTGTAGTTGTATGCAAATTTAACTAATTTTACACAATAGCAAAGTTCTAATTTTTGCTGAACCCGATGCTGTAGTCTGCCGGGTGACGTGTGGTGAAGTGCGTATGCACTAGGGAGGTCATGGACGTTCGTTGACTTCAACGTGTGCGTTATCCCGTTTCCGTCACTGCATTGTTGCCTGGTCATTTCATTCAACTCGTTTGGTCTGCTTTACTTTGTGTATTGCAGCTAATTTTCTAGATAACAGATATGTTTCAACAACAGCGCTACTGATCATTTTACATTGTATTCATCAACAAAATTGAGAGAATTCAGCGTGAAGCTACGACAGTGATAGCTGAATTTCCGGACCAATTTTCGAGCATCATGGTCGTTAATCTTCCGTGGACGGCGAGTTCGAGGCTCGCTGAGAGTCGTATTCCGGTATTTCCACGTACGTATTATGGTTCCAACCGAGGCTATAGGAACACACAATTCTGCACTTATCTTCTTATATCCCGAACCTTCATTATGGAGCTCCACAATACGTTCGCGAAGATTTTGGCTTATGTCCTTATTCCTACCCATGCTTACCACCTTTCAGAACGAGAGCTGCTGTACCAATGACACGTTATTGGAGATGAATACTGACGAAAGTTTGCTTGCCAAATAGTGGAATGTATTTGAACATTCTGATATAATCCTACAATAATTTTCATGTACCATATCGATAAAAAGTCGGGTATTGTAAACTTTTGTTCACGTATTTATTATGCATGTTCCTATTTATTTTTTCTATTAAATATTTGTGGGTTTTAGATATATTAATAACATTTTTATACTATTGTTTATATATAGTCCAATTTTCGTAATTGTACATGGTCAATGAGTTCAATCTGGCGATTTAATCAACGTGTTGTATTATTTTGCTCCCCACGGTGTACGTATATACGGATATGTGTATCGCTGGTCATATAACTATTGTGTACGAAGAGTTATATTATGACATGCCAGTCAGGTAATTATTACATAAGAATTGATGACAGAGTGTGACTGTTACCCCTCTTCCTCCCATCTTTCTTACTCCTGGTGCTTGTGTGTGACAGGTTCGTTTGCGTGACTGAAGTGCCTGACCATGATTAAGCTGTCTGTGCGCGATGGATGCTTAAACTTTAGACGGCTTAGGACTTGGGTAGCAACGTAAGGGTGGACAAATCTGTTTCTGTTGTCCTATGCTCTTATGTAGTGGGATTGTTTCGATATGCCCGAATTTCTTCATCAGCACAGGGCTCTTCTTACGGCCTAATATGCTCGGTTTGCACACTCCCGAACCTACTGATTTCATGATAGCCCGGAGTTCTCGGGACAAAGTTATTTTTTCTAATACTCTAATTATTGTTACTGAATTTTTATATATGCGGTTCAATTTGTTAATGTACCCGTATTTCTAGATATGGCTGAATTTCTTGCTATGCCGTAATATTGTGGTGTGCGTAGATTTTATGCTCTACCCGACATTGGCGGTGTGACTGAATGTTGAGGTGAGCCGGAATGTTGAGGTGTAACCGAATTTTTACAGGTGCTCTGATTTTCGTTTTGCGATGCACTTGGCTTTCTCGAGTATCTTTGTGTTTGAGTTTTTTAGTGAGCCTGGATTTCTTGACTTCTGTTTGCATTACAAACTTCTTAAAATATTTTGAGTGATCCCAAAATTTTTTTGTCGTGTTTATGTTACAGTTCCGGTAATTGTGATTGTTTTTTTTACCCGTTGCACGTGATCTCGCTGTCCAGTTCTCTCGGACGCGTTCGCTCCTGATCTTGACGAGCGCTCTGGTATGGGCGCTGAATGTGTGTGTAGTCGTAGTGTTGCACAGTCTGAACCAAAATTAGCTCGTCATCCAAGTGCAAACCATTATGTGTTCGTAATAGGAGTGGAGGATGATATCAATTCTCGTGGAGTAATTATTAACACTAGAGTTTAACCGTGTTTACCTCGTTCATCTCCGTCAAGTCTTAGATTACCTGTGTTGCTCAACTGTTTCCTGGTAATTTTCAATGGTTTGCGTCATGATGTATTTCAATCTCGTATGTTGCTGGTTTATTCAAAATTAACCTTAATCCAACTAATCTCGTTTCACAAAGTTGTAAGATTAAATATTTTTCTATTAAAAAGTTTAAAATAGTGAATTTTTTGATAATAAAGTTGATTTCACTCACCAAGGTATTTCTTCTGCCACATCTACGTTTTATTTGCATCTTATAACTCTGCTCTGTTTCTTCTAACAAAGCCAAGATCATGCGTGTCCCTCCCTTCTTTCGTATATTTGCCGTTCCTCACTTAACTCGTTTTTTTTAATCCTCAAACTTCCACGGTGTTGATATGTACTTCATTTCACTTGCTTCACTCGAGATAGATTTCATCTCTTTACACTATGGTCATTGTCTGTCGTTTCTTTTTGCGGCATCTGTTGAACATCTTTTCTCCGTTTAGATTATCAAACGTGTCCCTTCCTCTGTATACCATCATTGTGCTCGTCGCTGTACTGTAGTTATCATGAATGTCGTTACTGTTCATACCCTAAGAAGCATCGCGCTCCATTTGACCTTCTTCGTTGCTCTCTTCCCTCAACCCCGCTCTCTCTACCCTCACTTGCGCTCTCCCTCGCTGGTGGCTGCTATGGCTAAAACAGTCGTCGGCTCGATACCTTGAGGGCCGCTTGCCGTCGCATTTTCTCTTCTCAATTGTTGGCTTTGTGCCGCTTTAATGTTCTCATATGAAACCAAATACTGTCAAAATATCGGCTGTAGTCGCGATACTTTCGTTTAACTCTTCGAGTTGGTGATTACGCGTGGTAGACGTGTTGTACGGTCACCGATCCGACATTAGTTATACTTTAGCGAACTTAGTACACAAACTCGTGCCTCTTTGGCTTCATCGTTTGTCTTGCTCAGATTTTTTACATAACATTAAACTTTAGTGGCTTCACTGAATTTCAGTGTTGAGCTAACTACTTGACTCACCTTTATCGTACTACGTTTGAGTATTTTGTTCGAGTTTTACTGGGAAATAGAACCTAAAGCAGCAAGGTCTCCAAATATCTTCATCGACCTCAATCGCTACGTTGCTATCTCGGTGGAATATTCTAGAAGGTTGCTTCATTTTTGCCTCTTGGGACAAGTTCTCGTATACATTCGTATTTTAAGTGCTGCTTTTAAATCTTATATTTTATGGTTGCCTTCTTTCAACAGTTTTTTATAGCTGTTATGTAAACTGTTCTGTTTATAGAGCATTGTTCAGCGCTTTCATCAAATAAGGAAGTGATTTTTATGGTGTTCCTCTCATCGAAGAATTTCGAGGATGTTTCAATGCTTATAGATTTCTTATTTCAATGGCTTTATGGGATGATTCCAGATTGCGGTAAAGCTTGTCATTTATACATAGGCATTGTGTAAACCTTTATTCCCTATTGCGGAAGTATATCTTTTAAGCTTCGTATGACCTACTGTAACGTATGATCTAAACAATTGAAAATTTTTGCCCGATTGATATACATTCTATTTAATTATAGATTTGTGCCACTAAATTTTGCCTAAAGTTTTGAAAGAATATTTCATTGGAAGAATTCCATTTTTTTTGCCTTCCGCAATCGGTGCGACTCGCGCCGAGTACAAATACACATTTTATGTGAAATTACGTTGTTTCTTGAGGTCTACTGTAAATGTTTCAGATGTTGCGCGTCTTTGTTCATGGCAGTATATGTTAATGAAAGCACAGCATAGCTTCGATGTAGTTATTTTTGTGTTACAATACATGCAATGAGAAAAAAATCCAGTTTATAGATGGGAAATATCTACCTTCCATGTAAAATTTAACATTTCAGACAACGAAGTATATTTAGGTGCATGCTGTGAAACAGTAAACAGTGTTGTTATTGTAACCTGAGATGTAATTATCTCTTGGGAACTTCTGATTCGGAGTTACAAAATACGATAAGAGTTTGTGGAAGAAATATGCTGAACAATGGGAGTACAGACTAAAGTATTATAGTTCGAGAAACCATTGATTTTATAGCCAAGACTCTGAAAGGAAGTTATCTCTAGCGCCCGTTGAAAGCAAATTTACAGCATTCGTATATCAATGGAGTTTAAGCTAATACGTGTAGGGAAAAAATAAAAAAGATAAAGAAATATTTATCAAATTGTTTTTCAAAGGATTCTTTTTAGCATATTTTGCCCTTAGCTTTGTACTACTCAATTTTGTTGTGCACTGTTGTCGAGCAATGCTCACCTGTCTTATAAGTCATCCCACTGATGATAAAGCACGCATTGTGTAATTCGCAGACAACCAACTGATGTATTTTCCTTGTTGCTATTAGCTTGCACTGTCACGCAACTGAGATGCTATGTGGCTTTGCATTATCAGTAATAAGTAAATATTTCAGAACTTATAAATAAAAGTCAAAGTGCGACTGAATACTTCTCTTACGATCAATCATACCGACTTCGTTGATTTAACATGCCATCAGACAATTATCCTTATCTCTTGAACTTCACTCCGATAAGATACATAAAAATTAATTTAACCCAAGCACTCGGGTTCTAGCTCTACACTTTCAGCTTGTGTTGCCCTGCCTAGTTGATCCTCGTTTACTTTAGCCCGAATCAAAGATATCGATTTGTTCAAAAATCTTGCATTGTAAAAAACATTGAAAAGAAATCATCTAAAGTCCTGAAACGATTGTGCAAGCTCGGAAGATTGGTACATTGAGTTCAACATTGACATATTGAATTTGAGTGCTAAGTACAGATCTTCAAGTTGTGATCATGCATAATGTGTCTGTGAAGTTATTTCTTTCTTTTTCAGAGTGAAGTTTTACTAAATGGGAACGACTGTAAAAAAAAATTTGATCTACCCTTCAGTGTATTAAGTGAATCCGAGTAGAAGAATCGAAAGCTTGTGTATACATATTCGTCGAGATCAACGAGCGCGATAGCTGGAGACCTTAGCAACTAGTTAGGAGTGTTTGGTTAAATGTCTAAGTCGATGAACTGGAACGTCACCGACACGTGCTTCAGTCGCTCCTGTGTTGTGTGTCCGTCGGGAAAGACTAAGTGTTCTGGTAGACATTTTGGTGAATTGATAAGGAATGATTTAATTGAAATGCCCCTTTGATAACCATTTGATAGTGTGATTAGTCATGGCTCCTGTTTATAGGACTGCAATGCAGGAACGGACGTAATTTCGCAAGTGCAAAATTTCAAGTTCAACAGTTAGATCCTATTCGTTTCTGAAGCTTCGTTCTTAACTTGATATTTAATTTCATCCCCATTATTTATTATTAGCTCACCTATCAAGTCCTCAGCTGCAACATATAAATTCGTTTTTTCACTGTCTGAAAACGTACTATACATACGCTGAGCAACTCTCGTGGTGTTTTGTGAAACCAAATTTGACGCAAATGACGTTCATTTGACAGTTTTTTCGAAAATATCTCGTGTGTTACCGTTAGTCTCGCCCCAGTCCGAAGCCAATGAAGTGTCGTAAATGTAGGTTCCTTTCCGTCTTGTCTTTGAATACTCGATCGCTGTATTGTTAGTATATGTACGTAGTCGTAGAACGTGCTCCATCGTCATATTAATAAGAAAAACGATATCAGGATTCCGTCTCTTTAAAGGATCTTTCATCAGTACAACATAATCGTCTATTGTTCTGCCGTGGTGCACCAAGCTCGTTGTCTCGCACCCCACTAACATCATCGTATCTACGTGATGTCTGTGGGTGCAGTGCTCGTCGACAGCGTCGCGGGCCCGTTGTACGGGGCGCTCAGAGCATTTCTTCTTCTGCTGCTGGGCCCTTCTTGGTACCAGGTACCTCGCTCTGTATTCTGTGGCAAGAGAAGAATGATGCTCTCCTTTCAACTCTTTTGTTGCTATTTTTGTGATAAAAGACACGACTTTTAGTGAGGACAATAAAACATTTAAACTCCCTGTGCCTGTTTATGATTGCACTACGTGTGCGTGGCTGAAATGCATGTGCGTGATTAAAGTGCGTGTGTGCGACTGGAATGTAGGTGCTTGATTGATGCCTTCACTTTAGGCAGCATGGGACTTCTGTAGCAACCCAAGAATAGATCAACGGCTCGTTCCTGTTACCCTATTCAGTGTATTCTATTTTTTAGCGATATACCTCATTCTACGTTGGAGATGATTTTCTGCAGTTTGTGAAGATAACTAATCTTGTTCGTTGGGGTACCAAATTTGCTCATTAAAGGGAGTTCAGGATTTAGCTTCATAACAAGAGTAAAGTGATATTGAATACCTAGTGTAATAAGTAGTAATGCATAAACTCCTCGTTCTGTTTAGGCTAATGCTGCTGTCGTAGTTTTAATTTACTCCTAAAAAATAGATTACTGACGTTCAAAAATTTCTGTTAATCGAATGAAAGCATGAGCTTGACGATCTCTTTTAGGACTGTCAGCAAGATTCACTCCTAGTATTGTATGATGCTTGTCCTGCTCCATCGTTACACACATTTAAAAATTGCTTCTCATTTCTGTAATAATGGTCCTATTTTCGTCCAATGAAATGTATCCTATCTAAGAGTACGTTTACTTCTCAATAGATGTTGAGCAACTTTCTTTTGGTAATCTTTTATTTGATATAATTTTCCCACCAGGCATCAAATTTCCTTTCATTGAATTACCATATTTTTTCTTGGTCGTCGTTCGTTGTAAAACGTTAATTTTATAAATTATTTAAGGTTTTTTTGTTTGATGTATTTATTCACAAACAGTTGTGCTTTTCATTTTTTGTTTGTTTCATTTCAACGTTCATTTTCACTGTCAATTGGACGGACGACAGTGAATAGCAGATGCTTAGTTTATGGAGCAGTGACAATTGTGTAATGAAAAACTTGTTTCTCTATTGGTTTCTTCCATTCAATCTAAATTTATCTTGTAACGTTTCCTAGTCATGAAAATCTTGAAGTGTATGTGGAATATCACTTAACTCGAAGTTATTTTCGTATACTCCGACATTTTTAATCGTGATAGAAGGGTGTACAGATGTGGGTTAATAACTGTATTAACCCTCGAATTTACCACAGTTTCATGCACAATTTCACCGGATACCATGAACACATTTGATATTGTTAAACATCGAAGCAACATCTGGGAACGGAGTAGTAGAAGTCTCTCGAAAGTTCAAAAAATAGATATTCGTCGTACTCAGGTGTTCATAAAATCTCCTTAATAGAATGAAACGCGTACGGGTAAATTTGATCAACCCCTGGGCATAAAAAATGTATTAATTTACGTAGTTGCCAAAAATACGAGTAAGCGCTCCTTTATAGGGTATGAAATTAAAGAAAGTTGGAAAATAGAATATTTTTTTGAATAGAAATGAAATATTGTCTTACTGATACTCTGGTTAGTATATTAACATTCCGAGTATACGAAAAGTGCCATATAAAGGGCTGAAGTTGAATAAAATGTTGGCATTTTTTGATATTTGAAAGTGAATGATTTTAAAAACCGAATAATAGTTATATTATTGTAATACTTTCTACAGCATAGATTTTAGGAAGTTTTGTCGTAGTACAAAAAGAAATAAATACTTAGTTTGTATGTAGCATAATCAAGGTATAAATAATAGCTACATACGTAAGGTGTATTAACCCAAAACATTTTTGAAAATTAACTTCCCTGGGGTATGCGTTGAAGGAGAGTCAGGAAATTTGGGGACTTGAGCTCCTTGCAGAAAATGTTGAATTTTGGAGCTTAATTAATAGAGGAGCGGAGGTATGCTGGTAGGGGTTCGTGGGAAGCTATTGTAGGCTTAGTTGTGTGGTTGGATGCGTTTAATTTTTTCAACTTGTCTTCAAGAAGGTCGGCTTCCATGCCTTTGATACTGCTGTCTACTTTATGCTTCAATTTTTTATCTCGTTGAAAACCTCCTTGGCCCCGTAGAAACATTCTTCGTTTGGAGGTTATGGGGAAATTCAAATGTGTGATGATGTAGCTGTGAACAAGAAAACTGGATTTTTTGTAATCTACTAGGGCTTCATTTGACGTTCAGTTTAGATATTTAATCTGAACTAATAATAAATGATAGACACAGACGTGAGATGTTTTTTACCACTTCGAGTTGAATAGTGTATTTTCAAAAAAATTTTTAATTTCGAACTTGTTCGAACTATCATTGTCCGCTTTAATTGTTCATTTCGCGCTATATGACATTAGTAAAGTACCTGTTATCTCTGGTCCTCTTAGGTGATGTTATTTTAGCTATACTATTTTTACCGAGCACCAGCGAACTGCGAACCCATATGAATAAACTACACTGGTATCATTTTATAAATATATGTACATATCCTGTGAGAATGACCAGTACCATACTACTCTAGGTACTGGTAAAAATTAAGCGTTATTTATGTAATCGGTGTGTTATCAAAATTTGCTCTAATTTTGACCTACCAATGAATTATAATACTTTAAAATAAAGTTGTTTTTTCCAAGGGTTGCTTTGCCTCTTCAGTGAACTGAGACTCGCCACTGGCAACGACGTTGGTGTAGACAGCGTGTCCACACGCGCGTCTTATATTGATTTATAAATACTTGGTATACAGGTTGATTTCTGCGTCTAATTCCGCATGAAATTGGCCAATGAGTTCACAAAAATGTGTTGTGTTTAGCATTTGTATCATTCACCTAGAGTGGTATTTCATATGATAGTCTTCGCTCAAGTAATGCTAATATTTTTCTCCTGTGAATTATTTCATAATTAAATAAGAATTACAGAGTGTCATCGACGTTATAGTTCGTAAGTCACTATTACTGCTTTAGTAATGCAGTAATGTTTCTTAAAAAAAATTCCTTTGATTTACATAAATGTTCATATTTTTTGGTAAATTTTTTACATTACAAAGCGCCGTTTATAGTAATTAATGAGTTAATAAGATGAATATTAACTATTATTTTATTTCGATTACCATGAATTTTTTCTTGCTTATAAAGTGGTTCATACACCTAAGGCAAAATGAGCTGAGTGACGCTGGTTTCAAGTGTTGAACAATACGCATGCGACACAGGAATTTCTTTACCCTAAGCCATAGTAAAAATCCCCGGTTAAAATTGTGTAAGTTCATCGTCAGGTAGTGTCTGCAATATTTCGCCCCTTTTTTAAAAAAAAAGTCCCAGTTTTTTTTACTTAAACGAAACGCGACCTGTAACAGCAGATATATGTGTAGTCTAAAGATGGTCCATAATCGTTTATTTTTCAATTTGGATATCCTTCACAAAATCGTTAAAACATTTTCATGTCAACCAATTTCAGTTTTGCATTCGAAATCGTTACCTGTGTTAAATTGCGCATATTTTTTGAGAAATACTATTTTTTTCATTCCATTACGGTTGTTAGATCGTATCATTTCAGATTCAGGACAATTTTAAATTATATTTAGTAATTTTGCATAGAAACTATACTTAGTTTCGTGTCATCTTAAGCTGAACTTAGAACCTGATGTTGTGTTATACCGCAATAATAGCTTTTAGTGAAACTCGCTTTATATTTTTATAGTACTACTAATAATAATAATTATGATTATTATTATTTTTCAGAATGCAGAGCCTCTGCGGATTGAGCAACAACCAACAGCGAAGACTGAGCCTGAGAACTTGATTCCCGCCAACGACTCTCAGCATGAGAATAATGAAAGCCAGACTGTGAAGGGTGTCCACGATATCGATGAGGTTTCTGATACCTTCAAGGAAAGCACACCTGAAACCCCGTCTCTAAATAATTCCGATCAAAAAGTGGTAAATGTAAACAAGAAGAAAAGGCTTGGAGCTTTGATTGTACCAGTGCAGATAACGAATGGTGACGATGCGGAAAGGACAACTGATTGTGAAGTTAGTGATAATGAGGCTGTGAAAATTTCTGCTAGTCCCCTTGAAAATGAGGAAAAAGGTGAACTGGAAGAGAACGAGCATAAAAAATCTTCTTCTGTGAAGGGTTTCAGTAAATGTACCGAAACAAATTCGAATAGATATCGTCGAAGTAGCGAGTGCGTGATAGATGGGTCGGTGTCAGACGGAAGGAAATCATACGCGTATAAACCTCGGAGTATTTTGAAAAGGCGCGGGCGGTCTTATAGCGAAAGCCACGTCGGCAGTCTGGAAGAATGTCTGGGCGAAGAACTCTTAGGAAAGTACGGTAGTGTCGAGAAAGCTCTTGTGGTGGAATATGGCTGCTTCGAAGGACTCCGTGAGGAGTGTGGGTGGGACGAAGAGGAGGATGACGAAGCTTTCGGAAGGTCCGAAGAACTTGACTCCAGCGTTGGTAGCAAGAAAAACGTTCGCTTCAACGATGTTAGTCGAACTCACCTTTTTATGTCCAAAGCGTCTATTCTCAACCAGATTGCTAATGACGATAAAAAGGCAATGCGAATGAAGATGAAAGAAAGCAAGAAAAAACAGAGGAGCGAAAAGAGGATGGCACAAAGGAGTGGTAGTGTATCGGGAAGTCCTCGGCGGAGTTTTGACAGTTCCTATCGTGGGAACAGCGGTTACGGCTCTCATGATGAGGGTATAACAACCGAGGAAAGTGATGGCGGCGAACTTGTCACTTCGAGCAGCGGTGAAACTACCGACAACACAACCACGGAGGAAGAAACAGACAACGAGAAACCAACCTCTGGGAAAGCCATTATGGAACCAAGCGTGCTTGTTCCCAGCAAGAAGAATAAAAAACTTACCGGTAGAAAGCGTGGCGGGAAATGTAACAAAAAGCGCGTTGAGCTCACCAACAACATGATATTCCAGCTCGACATGGACGCTTAGTTCCGTTCACTTCTCTTGTGATCTTAGATAAGCATTAGGAAATCACTAGTATTTTTTCCTCTACTTGCTCTTCAGTTGTTCTCATGGTCTGGTGACCATTCTAGACCCAGTTAATATTTAATTGTGGGTTTAAGTTTAACATTGTCGTATTATTTCACATTACTGTAATCCACAAGGTTACTGAACTAGACGCACGTTGTTCTCGTTTTGCTATCCGCTTTTGAACATATTTTTTTCACCAAGATCATAGATTTGTTTTTCGAATTTGTGTTGCTGTTGCTAATTTTGTGTGCACTTAATATACAGGATTAAAATTAGGGACTAAATTACTGTTGTTTGCCTTAAGCTGTTGCCGGATCTCGGCTGTTGAGCTGAAGGTGGACTCACAAATTTGTATCGGATTAAATTGGCTGTTGCACCACGCTCAAGGTACTTCATTTGATTGCTTGTTAACTGTATTAAGGGCGCATGATTCTGAACTTAGCGTAGTTGTCAAGTTTTAGTTTCTTTCGTCTCTCGATAGGACTGTTACTTTTGTGATATCTGTACCAACTCAAAACAAACTCAGTCAATATTTTTTCTCATGTGGCTTAAGTCTAACATTGTTAAATTGATGTTTGCAAATTTTAAGTTTTTTATCCGTTCTAGTAAGTTATTGTATAAATTGTTTGATTTCGGATTTGATCCCTCGATTCTCTCGAAATGTTATTAAATTTCTGTAACATTTTACTCCTAATTTCATTTAAGATAGAATGTGATGTTCTTCTAAAACAGATTTTTAGTTTAACTAGAACGATACTAGACTAGAGAAATGGACTGTAGGTACTGTTAAGAAATGTACAACAATAACGACTATATTAATCGTGGCTTTTAGGTTGCAAAGTTTATGATGGTGGTGATGAGGAGGTAACGCTCACTGTAATTTTATGCGTGTATTCTTGGCTTAATCTGAACACAGTTTATATTTTGCAATAAATATGTAATAAAGTGAGATTTGGATGAAGGATTGTTTATTTTTCCTTTTGAACTTCATTGCGTTTCTCAGATGCAGTTATTTACAATTTGTAAAATTATGATTCATAAATAATGGCAATAGAATTGGAAGCATCTGAAACACGTAATTATTTCGTACGACTTTCTCAACAGGAAGTTAATTTCACCTTTTTCTTCCGGCGTTAGGTAATTATCTTATTGTATTGTACTATTAAATTGAATCGCATAATAGTCCGACGTTATTGCGATTATGTTCGTTACTTGTCCAGGGTACCCCAACGCTGTCCGAGCCCATTAATAATAATCAAGGTTGACTTGAAATGCACTGAGCTTTTACAATTTAGTATAGGATGTGAGTACTATGGATTGAATGATCTTTTAATTGGCTTTCTTGGGTAACAAAATCGATAATGTGATTTATACCACTAATTGAAAACTAATTAGAACTTAAAAATCATATTTGAAAACAAAATACTTATTCTATTTCAAGACATGAATAAAATGAACAAAATTTATCCGCAAAAATATTAAAATGCCAAACCAGAACACCGGTGATCTTCCAGAAGCTCAGTAGATACGTTGTTACGAATTTCAATAGAACATAGTGTTTATATTTTCCTACTCACCATTCTCGCACAAACTTGATTACTTATTTGATTGTTGTAAAGCTAAACAAAAATGTGCAAAATTGTACTATTATTAAAAATTATTTCACAGTGAAGAACGTCTATCGACCTGAACTTGACTACGTTTTACATGCCTTCAAGCTCAAGATATTCAATGAATGTAGATACATTTTAAACCTAGCATCATAATCAGTTATGGTTAGTCAAATAGTTACTGAAACGAAACGTTACCATGCGGCAATTTTTCATCATCGGAAGCGAAAATCATGCATAACAGTTTGTAAAATTATGAGAAGAATCAAAATATCATAATTAACTTGGAGTAATAAAAACCACACATCAATTCGAGTTTTACTGTTTATGTTGCACTGGAAGGTGTAAGAACTGTAGGAGGGTGCAAAGATTTGAGACAAGTTATGCATGGAGCTTTGTTCTACAGAACTAAATTCACTACCATTGGTGATATTGACTAGCACCATGTCGTAGACTTCAACTTTAACGAGCCTTACAACGTCTGAACAGAAGTAATGTCTTTAATTTGGTGCCTAGTTTTTATGAATTGATCTAAGGGACCACTTTATGGCCATTTTATAAATAACTCAGCACGCATTTAAAATTTCTAATAAGGAACAGACTTAACTTCTATTAAACTCATCAGAATTTACCATACGGATACGTCACACTTGAAATAAATCAACTTCAAATAATTTCTTTTTTCATACCCAACAATTTTGAAGCTTCGTCGGTATTTATTTTAAATATTATAAGACGTTTGAGATAACTTCGACCCAACACGTCGCTTAGACCATTCCAGATCATCTCCGTCGTAAGAATAAAGCAAAAATTTACAGAAACAAGCGTTTGGGAACTAGTTGCATTTCGGGGAAGCTGGAAAGACACATTAGCCCATTCGATTGTGAAAAAGAACGAATAAAAAGAGAAATCCATATAAGACTGAAATGAACATAACACTACACAAACTCACTATCTCAACTAATACAGTTTAATCTGTTACAGGCGATTCAGAATATCATCTAGGAGCTTGATGTTCTCTGAGTACGGAAGTAAGAAAATGATGAGACATTCAGTGTTCTCCTGAGGATGGACTCTCATGATCTAAGCAAACCAATATCTGTGAATACCAGTAGGAACTACACGCAATTCTTCATGTCATGTTTATATCTCAGTTTTAACCGACTCTGTGCTTTCTTCACCCATTTGTTGTTTTCCACGTCAATTGATGTGAATTTTTTTCAACTACCACTGGTTTTTCACAACAAGGGAGTTACAGAGCCCATGGGAGACATTTAAACCGGTTAAGTAAATTTTAAATGTTGTTTCCCTGTTTCTAAGGTGTTTTTTGGTTGTATGGGGGAAAAACATTTCTGATTTTTTGTAACCACAGGAGGTACACTATGTGTATCTTGTGACAACGAACGGGTTAACCAATAGAGCTCCAGTCGCTGACTTTCAATAGAGTGACGACTTCACGATAGCCAACCAAGAACGGCCAGTACGAATATAGGAAACCAAGATGAGATGAAGATTAAAGTCTGTAAAAAGAAGGAACCAAGAAAGGTAGAAAGATGATGAAATTATCAGCGACGCACCAGTAACAGACATACAGACAAATAGCTCTACACTTGTTCCTGCAGTGTCAGCTGTCAAAAAAGTTTCATTACCTTGATAGCGCATGCTCATTATATAACATTATGATGCCAACGTAGCAAACTACAAAGGCCGTAGGTAACGCAAATTTACCGAGAATCTTTGGTACTAGTGAAGGCATTAGTGAATAAAATTAGCGCATAATTCTTACCTCCAGACAACCTTAGAGATCAGCTTAAAAAATTTCTTAGGAACAGTAATGCTTGAAATATGGCAGTCGCATGTTATTCATTCGTTTTCGACATCCGTGAGGAGTGAATCGTTTACTCGTGGCGCCTCCCATTCCTAAACACGGAGGTTCAAACAAGCATAGCGTGGTTCATTTGGTCTCAACACCAGAACTGCTAGAGCTGCACAGGCACGTTTTCGCCTCGCACGCCACTGTGTCGATGTCTCGAATAAGGTCCTGACATTCTTTCCTTTCCTTGTGTAGCTTCCTTTTGAGAGGCACCAGGAAGCACTGCAGCCACTCACGTACAGTGTTCTTGTCGTACACCTGCAGCAACTCGCGCACTAACAGGCACTCCACCTCGTTCAGAGACTCCAGCAGCCTGGAGATGGCAAACAAAGCCATCAGTGAATAGATCTCAACTAAATGCAAGAACATTTTCTTTTCAGTACATTCTCTTTGAAAACAACATTCGGGATACATTTTTTTCTTAAAAAACAATATTCAATTAATTGTACAGGAGCGCTACATTGGAACATTTTGAGCCCCTATCTCTACTTCTACGGGAACAACACTAGAGTAACTTATAGTTTACACCCATACACTATACGCGCACGAACGTCAACTTCATAAAGGGAGAAATATGAACTAGACAACAATGTGCGAGTTTAAATAATGTAAGAAAAGTTACTACAGTAATATTCAACCATGAGCCAGCTATAACTAATCTATCAAAATAGGGGGAAGCAACCGAAAGCAGGTCGTGGTTTTGATTCAAATTATCTTTAAGAAGTCGCTTGTAGATTTCTGCATTGAGTGGCGAGTCTTGACCCTCCTACAGCCTCAGTTAATGTTGGGTGTAGAAGTAACGAACAAATTCTTTTGAAATTTTACCAGTGAATAAACGTTCCAATTCAAAGAATGTTTCTTCTTGGGCAGCAAATAATTCCTGCTGCTGTAACTTGTTTGTAATTCCAGACTCAATTTATACGAAGAGAATACGATATTTCTTTTAACTTAATTTCAGGGTTTATTTGATCATTTTGGCTATGGCAAATCATTTCGTTCAGCTGAAGAGTTCTTACAATTCGGAACTACGACTGTCGTCCAGCCTCGGTGGATTGCACGTATTAATACAAAAATATTGTAGCTCTTGATGTCATCAAAGGAATGTATTGTACATGTATTTTCAACCTTGATCGAAACATACTTGACCCATAAATACAAAGTATCCTAAATACACTGTTCGATTGTTCATTACTATGGGGAGACTACGGTAAAAGGGGAATATTATAGTTTTCCTTTGACAGTTAATTTCCTTAAATTTACTATTATTTTCTTTAATTCAACTCATTACACTTGTATCTATATCAACGATTACCTAAATCGTAACAAAATATACATGCAACAGGCAATCAAGCAGTGAGTACATTGTTTGAGGGACACTCTGTAGAACAACAACCATAGAAATCTCAACCGTGAAAACCTAACATAGTGGCGTCCCAAAAAGTAGACTGGAATATTATTATTATTATTTATTGGTATCTAGAATACCAAAATATGATAGTAAAATTTGGGTTCTCTTTATATTTAGTCCCCTTGTATATAATCTTTCGACAATGTCAACTCAACGCAGCCAATGCAGCTTACCTCAGGTTCTGCGTGCGAACAACCTCCAGTACACCTGGAGACACGAACTTCTGACGCCGTCTGTAGCTGTGATACCAGCCCGTCACACTGCACCAAATAATGGAAGCGCATTTTTAACCATCGCACAAACACAAATATCAGAATTAACAACATTTCTACTAAAATATAAACACGAACAAAGCTATGTTTTGTGATACTAATACACCCACATGTGAAAAAGTTCACGTGTGTTATTTAATGAATTTTTTGTTTGATTTGCCAGTGGACACGGGCTTTGCAAAGGATTTTCCACATTGAAGAATGTGCGTTTGGTATCTACATACAATACAGGGTGTCCAGAAAAAATGTATCCACTGACCGATGTATGTCTGATGTGATACCGGAAAATGCAGCTTAATTAAGATCAGCGGGGTTCCGGTATCATATTTACACATATCGCGGTCAGTGGATACATTTTTTGTGGACACCCTTTGCAGTGTTTAGAATACATGTATACCCTACCGAATTTTCTCCTATCTAAATCCTTAAAAGCGTAACAGAAAGACGAACCAAGCAAGCAACAAACTGTATTATTTTATAGTGGGATATAAGAAAACTAGTGTACCCGTGCCATCAGAAATGATGGCAAATACCGTTGGAAAGATATTAAATAAATTACATATGAGAACGCGATGCAATATATTTAGTTTTATAAATATTTGCAAAGGACAAACGTTTTAATTGAGTTTTTCTTTAATGACACCATTCCTCGTGAAAAACAAATCACCTACCAAATTTCCTTGAACATCTGTTTCTTTAATTGTTATTTTAATGTTATTCCCATTTCTTATTCGACTAAGACTAAGAGCTACACACAGTTGTCCATGAGAGAAAACATCTGATGTCAAGTATACTCCAACATTTGAAAAGGACTGTCCTTGAGACTTATTAATCGTCATTGCAAATCCTGGAATTAAAGGGAACTGTTTACGGCAGAAGATTAATGGTAGATTTGTATCACTCGGTACCAGATTTATTCGTGGTATGAAGGCATGTTCTCCTTTCTTGGTTCCAGTTAATATCCTAGATACAAAAATTCAGCATTACTGAAAGCAACTGCGAGCTTGTGCATGTATATTGTAATATGCAATCCCCGCCGAACTCTGTATCCACGATATGTACTCGAGTATATAAGGCTCTAGATCTCTCTAATTTTTTTGAAAGTGACATTATAGTGCACTTGTACAGCGAAAATGAGTATTAATTTACCAGTGAATTGAAACCAAGACTGCCATTGCTAATTTCTTCCTATCTATTCTTAAGAGCGTGACACGTAACATAAATAAATATATAAACACACGACGGTCATTCCTAGTATTAGATACTGAGTATCCCAGCGTAACGGGACCCGAAAACAAACTGACGCAACTCAAAAATTGAGTTTTTGTTTTTATTGTGGCATCCACACTACAATGCTTTTATGACCAAGCTATGCATCAACGGCTGCATACATATTTTAAGCAATGTATTGTGGATACCACAATAAAAACTCAATTTTTGAGTTGCGTCAATTTGTGTTCGGTTCCCTTAACGCTTGGACACCCTGTATATATAAAACGCACCCTTTTAAAACATTAACAAGAAAAAGAAATGAAAATATATAGATGATTAAAAATGATGGAGGATATATTAAGGTTTAGATTACACTATGAGTATAAAATATAATACCGTTTAAAAGACTGCCGTTTTCGGTAAAAAAATATACGTACTCTTAAGTGTTATTCATACGTATCCTAGGCTGGAGTTACAATTTCTTGAACGATGCTTTGTTTTAATTCTTGTATGGTATCAGACATCGTAATCTAACCTTTAGTTTCAAATTTCTCCACAGTAAAAAAATCAAGAGACTTTACATCTGAAAATCGGGATGGCCAAGGAACATCACCAAAATGAGAAATTAACCGGCATAGAAATATTTTCTTGAGTATGTTCATCGATTCTCTTCTGTTTAACCAGTTTCTCTGGATTTAGTGGCCATTACTTTCAAATAATTTCTTCCGGGACTTCAAGGGTTTAACTTATTTTTATTCTTTCTTTGCACCCCAATCCTCGAACTCGAAAAATACTGTTCTTGAACTAATTGGGAGAAATGGGGAAAGAAAAGCAGCTGTTTTATCAGTGCTAGGCGCAAGCGGTTATTTCCAAGTAAGAATTTTTAATAGATAAACTTAGTCTTGGTTTGATATGTTATATATTATACACAAAGTATTAGTTTAAAATAAATTAGAATCACACACATACAAAATCACCTAGCAGGAGCTTCTTTACTCGCAGTAGGAACATGTCTTGCTCGGTGCAACAGAAGAAAATATCAGTTTCATCAGATGAAATTTGGACAAACAGAAATAATCGCACAGCAGTTCCAACTTTATACTAAGAAAATGGGTCGCATTTCAGGCAGTAGCTTCAATGATTGAGAAGAGTTACTTTGATAAGAATAGTCGTGAGTAACTAAGAACTGAATAAATTACCACAACCAAACTAGCGGAACTGACATTTCAGAGCTCCTGTGGGCGTTGTACATGGCGCAGAGATTCGCCCAGGACTGCAGAGCGTTGTAGAGTCTGTAGCCGGGGAACTGAAGACCAGACTCTATCAGCTGAGGTCTGCAAATGAAATAAATGAGTGATAGCCATTTGAAGAATTGAACACAGCAAAAAGATCCATGTGCACTACATAATCGACAACGCGACTGAATTAATCCATTTTTGTAACGTATGCGAGTCCTAAGTTTCGGATGAACTTAGATCAATTGCGTGGAGAAGAGCGATCAGGGAGAGAACACAGGATGCTAAAATGGGGCAGCATTTGTTTAACATTAGACGAAACTTTGAAAACGTGGTTCCTGTCGCTGAAATAAGTTACTCAGTGGCTTTTTACGCTGCAAATAGGTGACGGCATGTTAAAGTACTTATTCATTGCTGTACTGGAAACCGCTTTCTTGGCAAGAGAAGTCTATATGTCTTATATATTTCAAAAGTCAGCACTATATGATTCACAAGATGACTGCTGCCAATTCTTGCAAAGGCGTTCACAGCTACGGTGTTCGTAGTACAGTTTCACGATTGCGTTCACACTGATCGTTTAGTTCGTGCTGTATTCATTCATTCATCCATCCATAAACAAAACAGTTATTGGTAGTATGCATTAATGGTTAGTTAGCGAACCAAAACTTTGAAAAAAAAACGTTAACAAGTAAAACATATTGATAAAATTTGTAAATTCATGGGCTTTAACTTAAACCCATGAATTATGATGAATAGGAAAATGAATAGAGCCTTAAAGAACGAAGCATAAAATAACCAATGACAATTCTGTGTACACATTACTTGAAACTGGCACCAACCATTCAAGTCTTGAAGTTTAAAGCACGAATATGATCCAAAGCTACAGTATTGTAATACAACAAACAACTTGAGTAGCGATAATGCACATCAACCTGGGCACTGGAGAAAGTGACACGAGTGATGAGAAACCAAGGGCCTGAGACACGGCTGTGTGTACAGGTAAGGTAAACTCGCCAGCTCGCAGCACCTGCAGACACAGTACGATGCTGGGCACAGCAGCTGGCAGCAGCTCGCACAGCACCCCGTAGTGGTCGTATCTGCATTAAATTAATACTTATTAGTACGGCCAAAATTTATGTACTGAACTCCCTCGGAATCACCAACACTTTAAGTGGGTTTCGATCATCACATGTATGATAAAAAATAGCAAAAGTGCTCAGTATTTGACCGGTGGTATTCACTCTACAGTCATCACCTAAGAACATGAAACACTGTATCTCTATTCTCGCTTAGTTATAATTAATAAAAATTAGCTGTTGTCATGGAAAAAGTACGTAATAGTTTACTCCCAAGTCAAGTCATAATTCAATCTGCATGCAGCTCCACGTAAAGTGATTGAGGATAATAATTAAAAATCGCTCACCATTCTGATGACCACGATTGCCAAATAAAAACAACACTTTTAGTCAAATCAGAGTTTTATAGTTAGTGAAAAGTGGACATACATTGTCAGAGAATACATCCTGAGCTTTCCACCGAAAAAAAATGTCGACGAAAGAGATTGAGTAAATCATTAGGATCGACTTGTCGAAACCTGCTTTTCCTTTGCGCAGAAATGTTATTCAAATTCATTCCTTATATGCCTAGATATACTTCTAGTTTCCATCACCTCTGCCATCCAGTAAGGGCAAAGCCTTTGAAGGAGTTTTGGAAGAGTGAGCCGTATTCTCGGATGACGTTGAGCCACGCGATGTGGTTGTCGATATGGTGCTGGGCAGGGACCAGACACTGGGTTGCTCCTGTAGCTCCTTTATAGGCACTTGCAAACCACACGCCCTTGAACACGTGAGATAGTCGGCTCAGGTAACCTGTAAAACAAAAGCGTCTCATTAACATGCGCTGCAACCAATATCAGATTTAGCAACCGGGTTAAACGTTACCCGCAATAATATAATATACCCATCGTGCACTCGAGCCTTGCAGACGTGTGACGATGCAAGATAAGTAGCCAAACTTTTGACAGTATGGGATTCGGTAGCAACCGTAGAATGGGCCAAACAGCTCTTTTTCTATTGCTTTATTCTATTCTATCTTATTCTATACTATTCTATAAAGGATACGAAGGTAGTCAGAAAACGACAATACAATTGGCGTATGTAGGAAATAATAGATAGAAAACGGGTTTTCTCTTACGTAAGAAATAAATTGCAGAGTAATTTTTAAACCAGCATTGATGATCAGATGAAATAATTCCTTACGGCATAAATTTCTTATTTAATCACAGTAACTACCCTCATACACAAGCAGTAATGTGCGCCAAGATAATAATGTACTTGTGTATTTCCGCAATATTTCTTTGACCCATCATCTCATTAGTAAGTCAAGATCCAAGGTTTAACTAGCATCACTATAAATTGCAGATTTTAACTAATTTCATAATACATTGTTCGTACCGAACATTTAGTACTAACAGCATATGTGTACATTTTCAAAGGTGAGCCTTCATCTCAGGTAAAAAAATTAAACAAGAAGCTATGAATCACATTACTGTAGTAATAGGGAATGAGTGTGATGAACAGTTAATATAAATTAATATAAATATATTTTAATATGTTAATATAAATACTAACAATAAATATAATATAAATATATCTCAACGCTGGACAAGCTTCGAAATTTCCGACGCAAACTAACGAGAATTTTTTTCGCGGGATCTAACGATTGTTTAATGCTTTATTGAATATGAAAGGCATGATCGGAACAAGTGAGAATGCATTTGTGAAAAGTGACGAGGGAAAAATAGCTTAGCTGCCAAAAGGAGAGTAATTCTGAGTGTACACTGTCACAACACGCATGTGTATAAAAAAGGTATTGGGTGGTAGGAGATTGAGAATTATTCTCGAGTGCTGAGAAGTTATTGAAAGAGCTACTTGTCCTCATAATTGGCAATAATACATGGTAAATCAAAGAGGATAACAGTGGTTGCATGAAATAGGAATGAAAGGACAATCAAAAGATGGAATGAGAAGCCATGAGGCTTGTTCAGAAAAAAGTACGTTTCTCACAGAGGGCACAATACATGTAATAAAGTTCTTAATTCCTGAGCAGAGAGCACGCCATATGTTTAGATAATTAGTCCAACATGAAAAATGAACAGAAAAAAGCAAAAACAACGAATATCTGAAAGCAGACAACAAAAGAACACTTGAAGAGAGCTGAGAAGATAGAGATTGACGCTGATAGAGGAAGTAATATAATCGTAAATGGTCGACAAGAGGGTAGGAAATATCATAAATGACAGAAATTAGACGAACAATTATTAGAATTTTATTATTAGAGAAATTTATTGTATCGTCCAAAGAACTTTGCCTCGTATTATGGATATCATCGTTATTCGGGTCAGAGAAGAAGACTAGTATTGCAATACCGTATGTCCCACAAAAACCCGAACCGAGTATTTATTTTCCCGTATCAGTAATACCATCACAAAAATACCTAGGATTCTTATGATTGATGGTATCAGTAATACCATCATAAGAAATTAAATGCTTATGGTATTCTTATGATGGTATTACTGATTCGGGAAAATAATACTCGGTTCGGGTTTTTGTGGGAGATACGGTATAATGGCGCGTTTGTGAATAGGAGCCCGTATCATTGTGTGTTAAGTTCTAGACTAGGTCGTAAGTGTGTTATGAGTCTGAGCACGGCCAAATTAAGACCAGAGAGCCCCATCAAGAGAACACAATACAGTGACACATAGTGGAGTTTGTATGTAAACGTGGTACGAGTCCTTCTCTGGGGAGTAGGCCGCTTTAGATAAAAATACGTCCTTACAACAGGTAAAAAGGGAGAGTTATCAATTTCACACACTAAAATCCCCATCCCAATTCATGCAATGGTGACGAAATAATCACAGAACCTTTACTTCGATGATAAATTGCCTTCATCATTCAGAACTATACTGCGGGCTGTACGCATGACTACAGTTTTTGCCAGTAATGAAGCTGGATTTATGACAAAAGTAATGAAATAAATGAAAGTGAGCGCTCATTCTTGCATCACTACTGCAGCGACTCGCAGGACTGTGTTCAAGATAACGATGACTCTACTGGCTTAACACTTCAATGCTCTACAGGGCGAAGTTAAAAGCATTGCCTGTGTTGCTCGTAAGAATACTCTGACTCGTCAATGACCGCAACAACGATGGACGAGGACAGTGCTAAGGAATTATTTCTTCCTTTTAACTAGGGGAAATAAATCAATTTGGGTTTTGATGAATCGCATAAGTGGTATTGGGACCAATGAGATTTGAAAAAATTAAGAAAATAAACCACTTCAATTTTTATGTACATGATTGAACTTTTAAAATAGTTAACATTGCATTGAAATTTAATTTATAATTTTGAATTCAGCGCAATAAAATAAATCACAGATTGAAATAAAATTAACTAGAGAAACATAATATACGAGACCATCCAAGAAAATTAATAAAACTCGAGCACACCAACAGGCAACTCGAGCTGAAACCCATGACTGAGTGTAAAATAAGTGGCTAGAGTATTAGTTTAACTTTCAGTGAATGTGAACGAAAAATTGATATGCGATTGTGTCTGGGTAGTCCTTGTGACACATACAGCCTAAGCCCTCACGTTTAAAACCGTGCATAGTGTGCCAGGGTCGACATTGCAGTCTTGGGTTGCTTGCAGAACGTTTTTGCACGCAACTGCAGGTTGTGTAGGTGTGAGGGTCTAACGCCTTTCAAATTATCTTCACAGCATTGAATGTATTTACATATGCTTTCGAAGCGAGCCAGTAACCTTTAAGACATTTAAAAAGTGGTGTTTAAAACGTATTTTTCAGCACCATGATAAGCCGTGTCTCGAGGTACATATCCACATCAACTTCCACGATTAACTATCAAAGTAATTAGGAAATTCACTGAATTTTTTACACGTAAGATGGTGCAAGTTAATCCTACGTTTCAGAGAGAGCTAGTGCTCATGATAGCCAACCCATTATTTATAGATAACTTTTTAAATAAATAATGCCACTAATAAGCCCCACCCGGCAGACAAAAATAGGAGACGAACCTGCCTATTTAATTCTGATGCATCTCTGTAGGAAATCTCACTCACCGTCTGGCAGCATCAGCATCCCAGCGTCATACTTCCAGATCATCAGGTCGACGACGGTTCCAATCCCACTAGCTGAAAAAATATTCACATTATTAATAATCCTAACTGCGAGGTAATCAGACGTACTGAAATTACCTTCAAATTGAATTTATTATTTATTAATTTGTTTTTCATTCAATTTATTGATAGCATAAATATTTGTGATTTTAATTCTTCTTAAACCGTATATTCACGCCAAAAAACTCGTGTAGGACTAATATCGCAGGTCATTATTTTTCATAAATTTAATTTTTCAATAATGATTACAGTACTGCAAAATCATGAATAATCAAAAAATCACCTCGAGTTGATGCATAGAATAAATTTACTTCGAATATTTTTTACAATTTTTCTAAAGGTGTTAATATTAGAATTAACTATCAGCGGGTGTACAGCACAAATATTAGCACAGCCTGAGTTTAACCGTTGAAGCTTCAATACAAAATATTCCCTGAAAGCAAGTCTTATTTAAGATCAAAATATGCAGGCAAATGAATAAAATCTTCTTAGCTGCTTTAAGGAAATACAAGCAATAGCATAGAAATGACCCCTTGCGATGTCCGAGGTTTGAAAACAACTGATAGCTGCGGCTGCGGCAGTGTCATGTAAGTCTGTTAGGCAGAACTGAGGACATTTCCAGGGCCCTGTTAAGACACTGAACATGCACGGAGAAAAAATTTTCATGAGTGATTGGTATGACACAAATTGACTGGCGTACATCCTTCAAAGCTGGATTTTAAGATATACAAGAGAGTAAGCATTTATTAAGTTTTTGAAAAATTAGTTTTCCATTAAGTATTTTAAATTTCACTACATTGTAAGATGACAAATTGATGATCTATAGCGTACCACAAAAAGTTCATATAAGTTTCCTAACTTTATTGCACTAAGATTATCTTCACTTCGTACTAATTTTTACCGAAAGAACTTGTGCATAATTTCATTATGTAACGGGAACGGTGATTATGGGTCAAAAAAATACTTTAAGGCACAACTCTGACGACCTTCTATACACCTCAATGACCTCACTAAAGTGACGTCAAAAATGTACTTTGCAGGTTATTTTCCCCATAAAGTGTCAGTACAGAACTGGTCACGATTTCAGGATGCCAGTAGGAGTAAAGCAGCAGCCAATGCCTACACTAAGTTTCTGGAAAAAAATTCACCTTCAAGCTCCTGCTGCGACATGGAGCGCAGCATGTCGTCCCAGATGATGGGGGTGATGTGGGGGTACGCGCGCCGCAACCACCCTCCCACTTTGACTGCCCACTCCAGGTACACTCGCTCTCTGCTCGTCGTCTGGCATCTGCTGCACGCACCAATCAGCACCTACAGTAGGAAGAAATCATCGTTTCTTTGCTTTATTGCTCAGTGTAATTTATAGTTAGACACAATTCTGAGGAATTACCGAGGATACACGTATTTCTACACTTTCAGCTGTTGTGACTCAAATTACGCAATAATTTAATGTGACCGTGTGAACAGTAAAAAGTTTAAAAGTCTTCGTGCATAACTAAAGCAACAGGAACAATGTGTTCCGCCTCTTATTTTGACAAAATAATTCATAACAGCACCTGTAAAAAATCATCAACAGGGTTTTACTACGTCACATAAGTGTGATCGAGGGAGAAACAACTTATTTTCAGGAGCATCAGCGAAGACTAGTTTAATTGGCAGAGATCACCACACCAAAATGAGTCACAACGAAGTAAAGCCGAGGTCGGACTTGATCCTTTCGATCCTGTTGGGACATATGTCACAACAGAGAGCAAAAGCCAGATCGAAAGGGTTAAGCAAAAAAAGGACAGCAGTTTTATTGATCTGGACTGAATGACACGTAATTCATAAAGCGTGAGAAATAGCCAACAAATTTTCGACATATTGATCAGCAATGTGTCGATGACGTTGAGGCATAGAATCTTACGCACTGATGGAGATGGAAAAGCGTGAAAACAGCGATAAAAACATTTTTTTACAGAAGAACGCCCAGCAATTCTTAGGAAGAATGTAGTAATAGTTTTGTAGAGCAAACGCAATTTCGTCTTCCAAGGTTGAAGCGTCAACAAGCGTTTGGGAGACACCTTGTGTAGGACAGGAATTGTTTTTACTGCAATAGCTCATCAATAATACTAACCTCCCACGAGAAGCACGTGTAAGAACTAAAACCACTCAACTACTTTAGCGTCACTCGCCCCTACTGTAAAATAAAAGCACAACTACACGATCAATAAACACGATCAAAACACAACTACTCGACTCCACCACCAGCTTGGTCGACTGGTGAGCGAATCTGCTTGGGAGCGGGAAGACCCGGGTTCGAATCCCGCTGCCGACATGGTTGACGTGGCTAGAAATACGGCATGGGACTTGGGTAAAACAACCGAATAATTATCGAAGTAATTATCCGACCCAAGAATGGGCCAGAAGGTTCGTTCCTATAGCCTCATTCTATTCTATTCTAAATCATACAGCAATGATTGCTCACAACTTCGATTCAGTCACCACATCTAGCATAACCACTGCACTGTGCAGACGCCTTCCATACTAACCTGTACTGATTCTCCACTGGCAAGCCTTATTTCCTCTACATTCCGCCTAAATTTGGAGCGAAATGTAATTAAAGATATTTTATTTTCTATTTGCTTCTCATCAAATATTTCTGTAAGGTCCCAATTTTCTCATTCTCTAACTATCCTCTCACTCTAATTGAATCGCATTATTTTCCCAACTCAGTTAATAATTTGCACAATTTCTTAAACAAAGAACAAGTAGTATATATAAATAAAAAGTAACTAATTCAACTCGAAAGTAATGCCAGCATTCCTGAGCAAATTAAGATTTTTACCAGAAACTTTATAACTCTCCACTCTCTTAACACTTTCTACTCCCTAATCTATGAAAAAGGGGCGACACTATACAACCCTGGTAAACCACTACGCGAAAAAAAACATTCGAGAATGCTACATTTAAAATAAGAGGAGCATTTTAAATCAGGCGTTTACGTCATTTCTAACCTTTCGGTTTCTTTTATCTGACCGTAGATTTTGCAGAAGTGTAAGCCTAAAGGTTCCTACAATAATTTGAAAATATAACTTCCTGGACGGGGCAACTGCAAATTCTCGACTCCTGCACTAATAAATGGCTAACTGCTTGACCAAACAGAATAATGTTCGTGGACACTAGCCACTCAAAGCAGTGTACTAAGGCGCTGTAGTGCTGAGGATACGAGTTCCTTTTTCTAACGATGCCTTACCTCATCCATTCCGAGGTGGAGGTGTTTAGCTGAGGGGTGAGCAGCAAGCACCTGCTTGACACACTCCTGCACCAGCTGCAGAGACTGGGGGTGGCGGGGACACAGAGCGTTCGGGTGCATGAGCACCTCTCTCAGTTGCTGGTGCGCGCGGTGCTTCAGGATAAACTGTAAGCAACATCAAGTCATTATTAGTCTGCACAGGTGTTGAGGAAAACCCATCATGTGCTGTTAAAGCGCCAGGAAATTTACACGTGATGCGGACCGTAAATGCGTCAAGGACTGCAAACGCTTTAAGACTATACTTTTATGCTGAAATGACAGCGTTGAATGCAGTAAAACAAAGCTAAGTAAAATACACGGTTGATGAGGTGCCTAGTCACGTCGATTAATCCTGCCATTCCGGGTGTCCTCATTTGGGGACGCCCAGGGCGGGAGTGTTAAATAACACAATAATGATTTGTAACATTTAAAACCCAATTTGTAGTATTCTAGTTAACTCTCTGTTTTAGCTTGTTGTAAGACCGCTTCAAAAGACGAAAAAGGCAGTGTGTATATATATGTATATCTGTATACAGTAGAATTCCTTTAAACCGGCAATCGCTGGCCAAGCTTTATATATTTATTCATTGGTTTTTCTTCTTTAACTTCTTTAAGCAATTAATATTGTCTTCCTTTTATGTCTTGCGTGTCTACGAATTGTTTGTGGTTACTTGGGTGATATTAAGCGGCAAATGCAAAGTCCCATGGACGCCGGTTAAAAGGACTTCTACTGTATATAGTTGACTCTCGATTTTTTCAAGTTTTATGCAACTGCCAACTAAAAGAAAGAAATAAGTATTATGATGGACAAGATTACATTTATAAGCATGTTCTTGCCTTTAAGGATCTCTCATGCTGCATCTGCTATTTGAATAAACACATATCTGCCTTTCGTAATTTTAAAAATAAAAAATATAAAACTATATA
This sequence comes from Trinorchestia longiramus, assembly GCA_006783055.1. Lineage (NCBI taxonomy): Eukaryota > Metazoa > Arthropoda > Malacostraca > Amphipoda > Talitridae > Trinorchestia > Trinorchestia longiramus. The sequence goes on from VCRD01000783.1 coordinate 107,165, forward strand.
ACTAAAACTTTACGCCGCTGCCAAAAGCTCAGAGAACATATCACATATTTCTAAAAAGTTATCTTAGTTGTCGCGTCTGTAAATTCGATCGTTTTTCATGCTTTCAGCTGTTAAAGTAAGGTTTTGCTGTTACTTCTAAACATCAGATTTAATTCAACCAAAATAAAATGCCTCTTAGTAAATTTTAGTGTATTAGGAATCATGCTTGACAGTTGCAAATGAATCAAGGTGTCGATAGACAACAAAGAATGTTTTTAGCATGATCTAACAAGCATCTGACACCTTCCAAGTGTTTCAAAAATAATATCTGAAAAACATTTATCAACATACCCCGCAATGGACTAACGATTATCAAAACACAACCAAGGCTCTAAAAATAGCTCATTATATAAAAAGATAAACTATTAGTAGCCGTAATTGTAAAGTGCGTAATCACAATAGCGTCTAACAAGTTTTCCTTTGAATCTAACGCGGAAACAATGAAAGAATGCACCAAGAGTATGGAGTCACCGGACTTACTGGCCAATTAATGTCAGTTCGGTCAAGAGTTCCCAGCCAGCAAACCCGGCAACAAAAGATAAGTTTTACTGCACAGTTCTGTTCAGGTTTGTGTGTTTAAATAATACTTTCAATTAAAAGGGGTTTGTATTTTATTTTTTACTGCACTTTGAATCACAGTATTTAAAAGGTTTATATATTCATTTATTTATTTCACCACGAATTGCAAGGAATAGTTGATACTCGAGAGGGGTTTTATATCTCCTTATTGCACCGTATTAATACAGTTAAATATTGCACCAATGGCTCGGCAAGGTGTACAAAAATCGGCAGCAAGGATCTTTGCACCAAGCAACCACTCGACAGCAGAGTGAACAAGTGTCACTTCGACTGCAGGCGCTCGACTACCCCTACTCTACCTGCCGGCGTTCCCTCAACACATAGGGAACGGTGCAAGCGGCAGATCTTAGTGTGCATACCTAAGTTACTAAGACGAGCACCCCTAACGTACACGCCCTGCTGAAAACCTAGTGAATGACTAGGTCGTTCACACTCAGTGTAAATTTCCACTACAGAATTTAGGCAGTTCTATCTCCAGTGGCACCTGAACTGATCGCCCTCGTCACAGACTTTATCTATTGCAGGAAAAACATTGGCTTTGCTGGAAAACGTTACCATGTCACACGAACATGAACCAAGACACGTACCTCAACATGTCCGAACGTCTGGACAAGCGGCACGACCTCGAGCTCATGCGCCTGAGCACACGCGAGGATCTCCTGGATTTCCTCAGGCAGGTAGTAGGGAGGATGATCGTCTCCAGAAGCCGCGGCTATGCTGCCGTCACATGACAGCCTTGCTACGCTCCAACTGCTCACCAGAATGAAGCGAATGTATAATGCACCAGCAGCAGGTGGTGATTCTTAAAATATCGATGATAAGCATGTGTAAGTGTAAACCAAATTCAGCAATACATGAATGGGAGTTCAATTCCTGAAAAATCTAAAAAAATTCAAGCATGTTCGACAAAAATATTCGTACAAAAAAATTTTCCTGTCTGTACTTCAGTAACAGATTGAAGTTAAAAAAATTTAATTGACTAACTCTCACAAACATTTGTTAGGAGCATCAAAATATTGCAAGAACGGCAATTTCAGTAACAATACACTAAAATATACCATAATCATTATTCAACATACTTTTTCAGAATTCTCACCCAAACAAGTATTGACTGTTCACATATATTAAATGTCTCGTCAGTGACAAATCTAGGTCTTTTAATAGGCACAGAATAGCTCATTTGTACATCTGATCTATGCTCGGACAAGAAATGACAGGCTTTAATCGAATGTAAGTTTAAATATTAAGAAAAAGAACAATATACAAATATTGAACAAGGTAGGGCTTCTAAAGCAAGGAAGTTGTGAGCAGTTTGTCCGTATAACAAGAAATTAATTTCTTTTTGATAAAAAACCTGTATCAAAGAACGTTCAACGTATATAATGACTATAATAATTATTTTATCCATACGAGGTTTAACCATCCTAATGCTCAGAGTATTTTAAATTAGCAGTAAGCAAGCAAGCAAGCAAGCCGATCAAATGAAAATTTTCGAAATTACAACAAAGTACATTAAATATCTAAGACAGTCTTGCAGAGAGTCGGTTGCACGAAACGCCGTCCTTCTCCACGAGATATAGTGGAAAGTGTGTACATTTAAAAACACGTAAGATATGCTTAGCTGAAAACTGAACCCTCATCAGTATCCTTATCACTGATACTGCGGTTAAATAGACAAAGATGTCATCATAGAGAAGGAGGATGTCATCAAAGTCAGTGTGCCTTCAGTGCCCCCCAAAGTACTTTTTCATTTCTAAGACAGCCAAGTTCCCAGAGACAATCGTTAGCATTCATCCAGAGGGAGAGCAGGAGGGGGGAGGGTAGGGGGAAGAAAATTAAACTTCCACAGTGTCATCAAAGCACTTATTGCTTTAACAAGCATCAGGTGTCACACATCAAATGTCGCATGTTTAATTAATTGTTATTTTAGCTTTTCAGACGCATTATTCTTCTTTGCAATAAGGTAAAATGGTAATAGCAACATCGTGTTACCACGAAATTGATTGTACGCTTGAAAATTTTAAAACAAAGAAGACTCCAAGACTAGTGAATAGAGATGGTCCCATTTTGCTTCACGACAACGCACACCCTCAGTTTTTTCAAGTTACGATCCAAAGATTNTTTAAAAACACGTAAGATATGCTTAGCTGAAAACTGAACCCTCATCAGTATCCTTATCACTGATACTGCGGTTAAATAGACAAAGGTGTCATCATAGAGAAGGAGGATGTCATCAAAGTCAGTGTGCCTTCAGTGCCCCCCAAAGTACTTTTTCATTTCTAAGACAGCCAAGTTCCCAGAGACAATCGTTAGCATTCATCCAGGGGGAGAGCAGGAGGGGGGAGGGTAGGGGGAAGAAAATTAAACTTCCACAGTGTCATCAATGCACTTATTGCTTTAACAAGCATCAGGTGTCACACATCAAATGTCGCTTGTTTAATTAATTGTTATTTTAGCTTTTCAGACGCATTATTCTTCTTTGCAATAAGGTAAAATGGTAATAGCAACATCGTGTTACCACGAAATTGATTGTACGCTTGAAAATTTTAAAACAAAGAAGTCTCCAAGACTAGTGAATAGAGATGGTCCCATTTTGCTTCACGACAACGCACACCCTCAGTTTTTTCAAGTTACGATCCAAAGATTGCAAAACTTGAATAATACAATTTTACACCCTCCCTATTCTCCTTGATATCTCTCATTAAGATTACCCTTTATATACTTAGAGCTTTTTATGCGCTATGAAACATTCTTCAATAAAGAAAATGTACTTAAAGCATTCGGATAGTTCACCACTGGAAAATATGAAACTTTTTTACGATGGATGTTGAAGAAAGAAAGGTCATGAATGAATATAGATGATATTTTCATTAAATAAATAAGTTTTCTAGCACTTCTGAGAACTTCCATTGTTCACCTTTTAAAAGACGACATTTCAAGTGAGATTACCTAATAAAATGGGAAGTTGCAAGCCACGAATACACCTCAAAGGTGAACTACTTGTGCACACAGTTTGCTTTCCTCCTACAAGCTTCACTAAAGCTATTCAGCTGAACAAAACGAGACAAAATCTCTTTATTATACTTCAATTTTGGTTACTTGATAGTTTTTCTAAAAAACGATGCCCTTAAAAAGTACTTTTCACAGGACTGACTTCAGAATTATACACATTATCAAGGACAGCACACCCTTGTTCTCATGATCGCTTGGTCAACAGACAAGGAGTGCAGATTATTCGCAGTCAATTAGCAAATATATCAGGATGCTATAACACAGTTGACAATTTAAAGAATCATTCATAAACTTTGGCTGAACCACGTATTAAATCAGTAAAATCAGGAATTCGTGGGCGTGAACAGCATGAAAAACACCGAAATGGCAGCAGAGTGTAATGGGTATTGGATGCCCAAAACATCCTTGCTGTTAGCAGAGGGTGCGACTAAGTGAGCGACATTTGTTTACTAATTATTTACGAATTTTTTAATAGATTTTTAATAGATCTTAGAGACATTGTGTGGGGTGATAGTGAAGTAAAGTGCGACTTCGGAGGGTACAGAGTACATAGTAAAATGTCGAAAACGCAATTTGTACAATGATAAAGACTTGTTTAACGAGCCTGGCTGAGCCTGGCTTGTATTTTCCAGCATGACCGAAACGTCTTTAGACCTCACTAACCACATCCTTTAACTCTAGAATCTAAGGAGTTATAAGGATTTTTAATCTAATAAATAGCTTTAATTAATTTTCAAGTTAGAAAACTTTGATAAACGTTTGACCCATCTACGGTATGCTTAAAAAAATTAAGGATTTATCAATCATTGCACACAAAATAACAATGTTATTGTGACTATCAATGAATGTTTCTTTAATCTATCACTTTAGTATCCTAATCCGAGGCATATAATAATACGTGCATTTACAGGCAGTCAAACAACTACATGTAGGTTCGGAGGAACAGAGGTTCATAAAGTTTAATTATGCCAATATAAATTTTTAAACACATCTATTCATTACAATCGTAAGTAGTCTTATGTTGTTTTACTTATGCATGAGGCTGGCAATAAATGTACTACTTGACTCATTCATGGGAATGAATTAATTACTTCTGTCATTACTCATTCATGTTACTGTTTCCTAATCCAACCAAAAATACAACTATAATTATAAGATGAAGAAAAGTTTAACTGAAACGTGAGCTTTTTTCGCGCGCCACGGAGATCTGACAACACAATAATAACGTAAATATTGTGGCCTATAATTGGTCTCACACGTGGACTGGTCCAGAGCTTCAGTTCTGTCTTGGGTGTTAGCAGGAGGTTCCCTGGACTTGACGTCTTCATTATCTGGAAATAATTTATCAGGAACTTTTCTGAGATGTCGGAGCGGACCGGAGAAAGGGAACGAGTCTTCATACTCCATCAGCAGCCCTGTGGCTCCATTCTTCTTCAGCACGGGAAAAAGCTGCGAAAACCATCTATATTAAAAAATTTAATCATTAGCTTTTCCAGCATATTCCAATCGTATGTATTTTTTTCCACTGGGGGTTATTCAAATGAATAAATAATGTTCGATGAAGTCTGTTCAAAAGAAGCTTAGTTACAGAGATCCACGTTCTAAAACTTAAATGGCCAATAATGCTAACCAGCTCAAAGCTAAAATTTACGAGTGGAGATATTTACGAGTGACTAATACTATGTACTATGAGCTTATAAAATTAGTACACATGACGGTTTCACATGCTGGATGTGGGTGCAAACGTCTTACTTACTGGAAACAATAATGCCCTTGAACTACTACAGCATAAATTACAATGAATCTTTACAATGATGTACAGTATACTTGTAAAGAATTTATGCAAAATTGCTTATTTTCAGTGTGTAGTATTTTAAGCATTTTCCAATGGTAACATCAATATAATAGTTTATATGACTTTAATTAATTTTTGAACAATTAATTTGCAATAACCTTTTCTTATATTTTGATATAGACCTAATTAAAAATAGAATTTATTTATATCTTCAGTGTAATGCAGTTTATACACACCATCAAATAATGAAATATTATGTTAGAATAAGTAAAGGTTTGATATCTCAGAAACAAGTGCTAAGCTTGAGTTCCTGAAAGTATTCAGAGTTTCCTACTCACTTGAGCTGCTTGTTTACTTCTAAATTTCTTCCTAAATAATGGTCTCACTTTAAGCACCATTGTGTCCTAACCAATTAACACATTAAAAAACATTTCCAGCTGGTAATAGAATCAATTTGCATAAAAGGAAATACAGTTGACCACTATGACTAATGGTTTACGAGTAATATAGCCTGAATGCCTCTTGTACAGGGTGTCCCAGAAGTAACTGACCCTTTTGATTTGCTAATAAACCAAAAACTATTAACGCTAGGATATTGAAAG
>VCRD01000783.1:113995-125644 GCA_006783055.1 Trinorchestia longiramus
GGGATAACTGCTTCCAATGTGATTGGCCCATACTTTTTTGAAAATAATGATGGCGCAACAGTAACAGTTAATGGTGAAAGATACCAAACTATGATTAGCGAATTTCTAGTTCCTGAAATTGAGAGACATGGCCTACGCAATACTTGGTTTCAACAGGATGGAGCCACGGCCCATACAGCAAGAGAAACGATGACATTGTTAAATGTGTGCTTTCCAAATCATTTGATTTCATGATTTGGTAACATTCCTTGGCCCCCTCGTTCTCCAGATTTGACCCCATGCGATTTCTTCTTATGGGGCTACCTGAAGGCAAGGGTTTATGTAACAAATCCAACAAATCTGCAAGAACTTAAAAACAACAACATTTGCTCTGAAATATGACAACTATCGCCTGATACACTAAGGATCGTTATGGAAGCGACAAAGAAACGAACCCTAAGTTGTCAAAATAAAAATAAATAAATAAAATAAAATAACCATGGCCTAGTTTCAAAATCCTAGCGTTAATAGTTTTCGTTTTATTGGCAAATCAAAAGGGTCAGTTACTTCTGGGACACCTTGTATATTTTCAAGGTTAAATACAAGGATGATTTAATGGACAAGATTTCCTCAATTCAGGGAGAGTAGAGTAAATTGCTAAAATTGTTTATAGGCTCATCGCTGAGAGCAAGATGATCTGCTCCGAGCTATATAGCTTACATCTATCTGGTTCACACATACTAACTAATTTAAAACCATATTGCATGATTCAATTAATTAAAAGATTATGCTTTTATTCCACTTACTTCCTTCAAATAAGAAACTTTGGGTGGAGCTCCTTTTAGGTCCAGATGAACGAGTCTGAGAAATAAAAACAATGAAATTAACAAGTAATTACACAAAAATTATAAAGCCTACTCCATTTTCCAAAATATCTTGGACACCTCTAAAAGATTAGTACATTCTCAAGCTATTAGGTTTTTGAATCCTAAAATTATTACAAAACTTGCAACAAATCAAATTTATGGTAGAACTTACAACCAAAATACACACAATACTATTCCTTCAGATATCTGATGTCTCCAAATTACAAAACTAGATTACAGTTACATAAATGATACCTAATAATCAGAAGATTTTGGCATGAGAATCACCTAACAAAAACACTTCTTTTAATCATCAAAATAATATGTTAGTTAACAGGTAATCCAAGAAAAATTATGCATCATATGTATAGAAAAGTGGCACAGTTAAGTATCTATATAAATCAAACTTCTGAGATATCAGCTAAATGACACTTATTGGGCCATGTTATTCAACAAACAGTAGAAAGCCCTCAATTAAAAGTATGAATGGAAAAGCATCAATCTAGGCAACTGATGAAATTATACATTTATGATATAAGTTACTTCATTGTTTCAACAGTTAATCTCATTCATGCTTACAATCCCATAAAAATAAAACATAATATCCTACCTGTTTTCAGCATGCAAATTAATTTATTTAATGTAGAAGTGTGAATAGATATCAACTGAATAAAACACCACCCCTGCCAGTAAAAATCTCTGAAGACTTTATAACTTGGAAAACTTGTGATCTTTTAAGGACAATGGAGACTTTTTCCACCAAATGAGTCCAAGGTTTCATGAAGAAAAAAACACAGAAACTAGGCAAACAATTCATTTACTAAAAATACATGATTTATGTCGAGTTTACTGGATTGTTTTAAGCAGCATATTTTAAAAAAGTTATAGATGTGAGGTTACCTCATTTAAAGGAGAAGCTAAAAATTTACCCCACCTGACCTTCTTCAATGAATACACAAATGAAGATTATTATGAGATGTCAAAGAAAGCTATACACTGATTCAGTCAGACTTAAATCCAAATCTTCCTAGCAGTCTACATGCTATATCTCTATCAAATCACCAGCTTGGTCGACTGGTGAGCGAGTCTGCTTGCGAGCGGAAAGACCCGGGTTCGAATCCCGCTGCCGACATGGTTGACGCGGCTAGAATTACGGCATGGGACTTGGGTAAACAACCGAATAATTATCGAAGTAATTATCCGACCCAAGAATGGGCCCGAAGGTTCGTTCCTATAGCCTCATTCTATTCTATTCTAAATGGACATTCAAAATGCTAGTTTCTACAAAACATTTCAAAAGTAGAATTTCAACAAACTCTTATTCAGAAACAACCTTTTTCAAGAGTTCCAAAATATGAAGTATCACACTAAACTGTGTGTTACTCTTTTTTGAGTAACAATTCATTCAATTTCTTCCCAGAATTTGACAAGAGGTGTCTACTAGCAGCTCAAACCCTTCAAATCTGTGAGTTAAGGATCATTCTCTACAAATACATCCATTTTACTAATGACATCTTAAAACCAGTATCCTCAACTCAATATTAACATAACCTAGTCCCAAAACTAGTAACCCAGCCTAATTATTTCATGTAGGCATTACTGCCAAAAATGAACATAATTGTGAGCATCACTTTTCACATATGCTGTTAGTATGATACAGTAATTCCTCAGAAGTCAAACACAATCAGTTCCAGAAAAATGGTCGACTTTCAAACGAATTACCCCCATAAGAAATAATGAAAACGTTATTAATGTGACCGAAGCCCCACTCGACAGGTACAGTACAGGTATGTACAGGTATATACAGGGTGGCCCATAAGTAAGGTACCTTTTTAAAACTATTATAGATATAAAACTACAAATGGTAAAGAGATTTGGTTAATTCAAAATCAATGAGGAGATTTCAAAGTTTTCTACCAGCGTATCAAGTCTACCAACAATCACAACATACTGCCCAAAAAATTCATAAAATCCAGCCCTCAAAATGAATCGTTACGCAATGGAACGAGTAAAAATAGTGGACCTTTACTTTCGATGTAATTGTTCGGTTCCAGCATTTCAGAGGAATTACAGGAATATTGATGGTGTTGAAAGAAGTCCTTCGAAGAAGTGCATAAAAACTGGTATTGAAATTTAGAGAAACTGGGACAACAGCAGACAGACAACGTTGTGGCAGGCCATGGACCATACGAACTGGTGCTTCAATTCAGCTTGTTGCAACGAGTGTTACTGCTCGGCCCAAAATGTCAACTAGGCGACGTTTAATTCAACTGAGAATGTCACGTACCTCACTGCAACGTATTTTGGTAAAATATCTAAAGTATCATCCATATAAAATTCAATTAACTCAAGAACTCCATCCTACGGACTACCAAAGGCAATTGGATTTTGCTAATAGATTTCTGCAGCTTGCAAAAAATGAAAACTCTGAAAAGAATTTAATAATGACTGATGCACATTTTCGCCTCAATGGTTTTGTTAATAAGCAAGATTGCAAATTCTGGGCTTCAGAAAATTCAAAAGAAATCCATGAACGTCCACTTCACTCAGCTAAAGTAACAGTATGGTGTGGCATCACGTCTTCGAGGCTCATTGGACCATATTTTTTTGAAGATGCTAATGGTGATGCAATTTGAGTTAATGGAAACCTGTATAGACAGATGATTCATGAATATTTGATACCTGATATTGGAGATAACACAGAGATTATCTTTTTCCAACAAGATGAAGCTGCAGCGCACACAGCGAAAGAAACAATACAAATGTTAAAAGCAATTATTCCAAACAATAATTCTCGTTTTGGTGAGATACCGTGGCCGCCTCGACCTCCAGATCTAAGTGCTCCTGATTTCTTTCTCTAGGGATACTTGAAGGAAAATGTTTACATTGAAATGCCTGATACTTTACAGCAATTGAAACTAAACATCATTCAAGAGATCAACAACATTTCACCAGAGACATTAAGGAAAGTAATGAACAGCACCGTTGAAAGAGCACGCCATTGTTTGACTAATAATGAAGGTAATTTAAATGGTATTGTATCCCATGGGTAAACGTATTTTATTGTTTCATATATAAATCTATAATAAACTTTGAAATTTTTGTTTTCATTCTGAATTAACCAAATCTCTTTACCATTTTTCGTTTTACAGCTATGATAATTTTAAAAAGGTATCTTACTTATGGGCCACCCTGTATAAGTAATGTGTAGTTGTTACGCAGACAATAACTCAAAATAAATTGGTTTTCTTTCTTTCTTCTTCAAAAACGTTGATATCGTTGACTTAACCATGCCGTACTGCGTAGCAAGATCCGAAACACGCACTCCATTCTCAAATTTTGCAAAGATTTCCTTCTTCAGTTCGATCGTTGTTCTAACAGTCTTCCTCTTCACTCACCCACAATCACTAACATTCTTCTTAGGACCCGTTTTTAGCTGTTAAGAACGCAAATTAACCAAATACACAGAGAAATAAAATAGTGTATAACACTACGTATGTTCACGTGTGACCAGAACAACGGACGGCGCGTGATCGCCGACGCTCGACTTGCGCTCTTTCCATTCGGCTTGATTCGACTTCCGAACGCTTGCTCGGCATCCGGGCCAAAAATCACTCGAATTTTTCGATTGACTTCCGATTTGTTCGACCTTCTACCCGTTCAACTTCAGAGGTATTACTGTACATCAAATTGATAATTTTTTCACATATATTTACTGCACACTGATACAAGGAGTCTAAAGGAATACATTTCTTTCTGTTATCTACCAAAGCAATAGCACTAAGTTATGAGTTGAAATGAATATTGATTAACAAAATATCATAAATTGTCAAGAAAAAATTTTCTTAAGGGGATCAGGCGGGTTTATTGCTAATTTGTTTATTATTATTATTCGTAAAGCTATGAAACTTTGTACAAATATAGGAAAAAATTTTGTTCATGGGCATTTTTTGATTTGACGCATTGAAAAAGTTACAAAAAAAACGAAATTTTAGGGGAAACTTCCGTAGACTACTCCTTCAAAATTTGACAGAGACTCGGGTGAGGGCTCTTTAGAAAGAGCTAAGAGCCCTCTACAGCATAACGTAAAGACCTTTTCTAATTGTTTTTTACACAGATAATTGACTTTAAAAAATTTGGTTTTGAATTTTTTGCATTTTTTAAATTTCATTGGCTATATCTTTTGATCTAATCATAGTATTGCAAATGTCTTTACGTCGTTCTCTAGAAGGCTGTTTGTTCTTTCTAAAGAGCCCTCAAACGAGTCTCTACGTCAAATAATGATGGAGGAGTAGGCTTTGGCGCCACCGGAAACAAAATTTTTCAGGAGAGTCAATTTTTGTTTGATGATTTTACTTTTTTGGAACTCAAAGGTTCTGGGGTCCTCCTTAGGAGGTCATGTGCTATGTATCAACTGGGTTAGGATACTGATAGATCATGAGACGCTTCAGTACTGCAGAGTGGGAGTATTGAGGGGTTTTTGGAGGTGGAGTGCCATGAAGATTAGAATCCGCCAGGGTTGTAGCTGCAAGAAGGTTCGTCATGGGAGGTCCTCTTCTTCTTTGCTGGTGGTCCCTTCGCCGAAGTCGTTTCCTTCTTCTTTCTTACCTTCATAGCAGTTCGTGGAATGAGTCCAAAAGCCACAAGGACGTGTCCACGGACATTCCCCAGGTTGTGCTGAAGGACCGTGACAGTCGCAGCAAAGACAGAGCGCTCAAGGTAGGCAAACTTGATCTTGATTCACGTCTTGAGTTGGCGTAGTCGGCTCCCCATCCTCTTGGAAACGTGGTTGACGCATTCCTCCACAATAGTGGTTGCTGAGTAGGGGCCTGCTTTGCCGTTGTGCGTTCTTTGCCTCCCTACCCCACACGGGTCCTCTTCCCACCCTCTTCCACACCCCTTTCCCGTCCTCGTACAACCCAAAAATTTTATGGAACCTACGCAAGATGTTTATCTTTCATTATCTGTAAAAATACGTATTCGTGAAAATTTTGAGATTTTGGCTAAATGAACCCGCCTGATCCCCTTAAAACAGTTCTAGAAGAAAACTACCCGTACAGACATAAGTTCATTTAACATATTGAGAATGAAAAGTAGGAATTTGTTTCTTAACTGCTTGATGATCAGAGATGAACTTCCAGAATGTAACAAACAATTTTATATACCGTAGTACACAGATGTTTGTTAATATTCTATATTTTTCAGCTGATGAGAAACGTTTTTCCTATGAAATGTCTCCAAAAACCTTATTGTGTCCTCTAGACCAAAGGTCAATGAGCAGTAACACGGTAAGTACTACTCAAGGTTTAAACCTATATACACTGGCTGATGAATATAACACTAATCATATACCACCTCATTTTGACAAACAAAAAATCTTACATGCTCTTAAGAAGTATACAGTTTCCAAAAAGTGCTCAAGTCTCAACTCAGACAACCCACATGAGTGTTAGGAATAAAAAACAATAATTTACTTACTTGTGTTTGTTTTCACAGAGAGCTTGAGGACAATGTCTCAAAGCATTGGGCAAATCTGGAGCCACTTCTGTACTCTGCATCTTTATTTAAATAATGCCAACTGAATTGAAAGAGCACAATGATACAATAGAATAAGTTATAATAGAGAATACTACTGACTTGATATTTGCACTGACACAGTAATGAAAATGTAGCAGAATATGACACAAGCTGAAACAAAAAAAAATGTTATCAAGAGCACACAAATTTTGAATGCAATTAAGAAAAAATGAACATGGAATATTTTTTATACTGAAAATTGCAGAGGAGAAACAGTTGTTTGCAGTATACTGATGACATTGTGGTAAGTGAATCAGGGCATGAACTACAAGAAATGCTGGAGATTGTGAATGAAAATAATAGAGATTTCAAAGCAAAATTTAGGAGAGATAGGAGTCAAGTTATGATGTAAATGGTGATAAGACTGACAGAGATAGAAAGAGTGGAATACTGGAAAAATGAAAATAGGAAAACTAAGAAATATAAGTACTCATGATCTACATTGAGTGAAAACAGATGTGCAAAAACAAAAGGTGAGAAATTGGCAAAAACTATGCAGTGGTGGGGAAGCCTAAGCAGTGTGTATAGAGTAAACAAGTATAAATGTGTTAGAAGAATGTGGAAGTATATTGCTGTGCCAGGTGTAATATATGGTATAAATGTTACAGCATGAACTACAGGGAAACTCAAAAAGTTGGTGTTTGGCACCCCAAAATGAATGGCTGCAGAAGCTATTAGAGGGGATCTAGGGTGGAGTCTGTTTTCTGAAAGAATGGTAAAGGCAGTATTGAATTATAAGGTGTGAATTGAGAAAATGGAAAATAAACAGTGGGTTTAACAAATTTTCGAATGGAATCTGAGCAAAAGTAAATGTGAGAAAATTTGCTTAGGGTATGCAAGAAAGCAAGATTCACAAGCTTGTTTGTGTCAGAATTGGGAAATGTATGGACAACTGGTTATTGAGAAATAATGGAGGTGAAGGAGTGGAGTGGACTTGCAAAATGTAGAAGAAGGAAATTGAAAGACTATGGTTTGAACAAACAGAAGCATAGTACAACTGGAAAAACACCTTGACCTGGCATGCCTGCAAGAATGTACCAAAAATTACAATGAAATATGATGGAAGTTTTGGTAGCTAACTCCTGTTTACCATCAAATGCACAGCATTAAGTGTGAATAGGTGCACATGGAGGTGGAATGAGAGGAATAACAGGTTATGTATGCAGTGTAACAGAGGAATAGAGAAAACAATTGAATATAATTCCTTTGTGACCCTCAAGTTTAAGTACATGTATTGGCATGGGATTTTAATTCTTAATGCTAACATCTTAAGACTAGTGAAGAGTCTCCCAGCAACTGTTTACATCCTCTGTGATTCTACCTGAGTTAGAGGCTCACCAGGGTACTAGATAAACTTGATGATGACTTTGAATTACAATGGAAATCAGATGCATTGAGATTGAAACCTGGGAGTATTGCATCTCAAGCAATAACTCCTAGTCACTTGACCACAGTAACCAAACACAAGCAATCCCTTCTTATCAACACACCCAGATATCATACAAATGGAGCAATTTACAGCCAAACCAAATAAAAAATTCACCAATGGTAAATCAAACAAATTTCAAGATCAATCATTAAAGGAGGAAAACACAGTCATTTTATAGCACTAAATCTAATCATATAATAATTTGTACTTAGTGTTATACTTATACTATAAATACTTAGTGCAGTGCAATACCTACTTGTTCCAGAAAATGAAGTAGAAAAATATGCACATGCATACCTAAAACATGCACACTATGTGTTATGAACCATCATAAAAATATTTATAATTGCCAATTTTTCAGTTGATATATTTTCATGACCAATATGTTAGATCTTCACTTATTAAATCACATGTGTTTCAGCCAGAAATTTATTAACAGCAATGATAATACTATACATTCAACAAAAGCCAGAAACAATTCCTCATATATTGAAGATTACTTAAAATATCCAAGTATTAAATATCCAAAGGTAATTAAGGTTATACATTGCATTCAAAATGTACATACTTCTTCTTTTATATCGTGTATATTGGGGCTCCGAATACTTCTCTTGAACTTATAGTTTAATGATAGCTGTATCTGGGGCCTTTGTTACTGGCTTTCATTATCTCTTACGACACACACAACACGGTGGGCTAACAGAATCCATGTATGTAGCCAAAAGGTTTTTTGAGATTTTCCCCAAACCCAAAATGAACTTCCCTTTAATTACAAATATGTATTCCGTTGAGTAAAGAACGCGTCAAAAATGAAGGTCGATCAAAATCACGGAACGTTCGGGATATGCCGCCAGTCGTCCAAGTTGATAAGACGGAACGGTGAAACACAAAGGAACAAGGGGATGGGGTGAACTAACATTCCCTCATTTCAGTCGTACGTCAGCTGATATACTTGATAAGGTTGCTGCCAAATCCCATTTTCGAAAATACTGCCTCAAGTCTTCTACGTAATTTCTTGCATCTCCTGTTTAAAATCAAGCAGGTAGGTACACAGCTAAGATTTCCTAATGTAGCAGAGGGAGAGGGAAAATGAAATAAAAGAAAGACACTTTATTGGAATCAAGTACGCATCACATAGACATTGTTTATTTTTAAATTCTTAATGCTAATATTTTAAAACTAATAATGATACTTCTAGCGATTATTCATGTCATTTTTGTCATGTGACCTGGAGTAGAGCCTCGTAGGGACACGTAGAGATGAGCGAGAACTTTGAGCAAATAGTCCGTTTAGTTAATCAGTCTTCCAGGCCTCCTGCATCACAAGCAAAAGAAATTAGAGTGCTGCATAGGGACACCAATGAGAGACTTGATGCATAATTGAGGTTGTAAACCACCTCGACTCCAGGGAAGCAAATAAATAGCTGTCAAAGTAATATTTACTCTAAAGTTATAGTAAAATCGTTAGGATACACGTTTAGGGAACGTGTTATTTTTCTGTAGTAATTATTTCGTGGGTGGTGTTCTTCGAGGGAAGTGATACAGTCGACTTCGTTGCTTGCAGATTTATTATTGGACCCGATCAAACTCAGAGCAGAAGTTAAGGCCAAGATCAAAGATCGAAATTGAGAGCTTGCAATCCGTAAACCGAGACCTGTCCGAACAAGGACTATTAAGTAACTCGAAATGAATACAAAATTTAGCAGAAGTATTAATATCCTGAGACAGTATTATACGACAACCGCTGAGTAAAACACTGAGGCATCGTGCCTAATTAGCTGGCAGTTAAAGGAATACAACACGAGATGTCTATAGACAGCTTCTCCCCGAGGCTGTGGAATTTAATCACCGTATCAAAACGGCTGGTCGATCTTTTTAGTGCGCCCATCATAAAATACTCGAACGTAGAGACCCGAGTGATACGGAACTTGCCAGCGATATTTACTGCCTGACGCAATAGTTATTATTCGAGATATACTACACTACTACTTCTTCCAACACAAACAAAATCATTCGAATGAAACGTGACTACCTGAAATGAGATTTCGGTGTACAAATTATCTGCCAATTAACTCATTGTTTTGCAAAAAGAAATCTTGGTTAGAACTGTTGCTTAAGGCTATACAAAGGGAAACCCTAATAATTCATTTTGCATTACAGGCTGCGTTATAAACTCAAATCTGAACAATACGAATACTGCAGACACTAGGTAAATTATTTACCGCATTGTGGAATAATATACGACGAGAGATCCGTCGAATTATCGAAAAACAATCACCGGAATTACACAAACTACTAAACCTACAGAGGAACGTCTAGGCCAGGCTAAAATGATAAGTTTAAGGAATAACTAGTAATTAAGTGAAGCGCCAAACTCCCTAACAACATGTCAATAGAAACTTACCCGTCAGAGAGACTGAAAGCACGAATACACTTGTTGTTCACTGGATAATGGTTATGCACGGACTAACGGGCATTTGGTTTGAGGACCTGTGGTTCACTACGCTCCTCTATAAACGACGAGAGTTACAATTTGAAGTCACGACCATGATTAAATTTAGACTTAAAAAACAATCCCAAGTGGCGTGAAATAAGTGTAAAAATTTACTCTAAAATATTACTAAGTTTAATATTATTTAATACTAAAATAATCACGATATTTTAGCGGCCCTACATACGTATAGATGTCTAGTCATATGTTCAATGAAGGATAGGGTGTCAATTATTATTTGAATTAATGTGGATAAAATATACACACTGCACGAAAATTCAACTTAAGGGGCAGGAAAAATGTATTGCTTTTAATAACTTCTTCTGCTTCTTCTTGTTTCACTTTTATTGGAGCTTCGGAAATGAGTCCATGCAGCTCCACGCCTTCAGGGATGTTTTATTGTTATTCTGATGTTTAGCACCCAGGCTGAAAGAAGTTACAGGAAGTTTATTCTGCGTGGTTCCACTCGAAGAATCCGTTCCCTTCTAAATTTTGAGCCTGTGGTAAGCTGAAGGCAGTAAGACTCCAGATGAGGCTGATGAACACTGGACGGACCACTAATGAACACTGGACGGACCACTAATGAACACTGGACGGACCACCAATGAACACTGGATGGACCACAATGAACCCTGGACGGACCTCCAATGAACACTGGACGGACCACTAATGAGCACTGGACGGACCACTAATGAACACTAGACGGACCACTAATGAGCGCTGCACGGACCACTAATGAACAATGGACGGACCTTTAGAGTCACCACTTTAGGGAACGTGTTATTTTCTGTCGTAATTATTTCGCGAGTGATGTTCTTCCAGGGAAGTGATACGATCGTCTTCGTAGTTTGCAAATTTATTCATGAACACGATCAAAATTAAAACAGCAATCGGGGCCAAGATCGAAGACCAAAACTGAGAGCTTGTAATCAGTAAACCGAGACTGGAACTGAAACTGGACTGAACCTGAAACTGAAACCTGCCCGGATAAGGACCCATAAGTAACTTGAAATAAATACAGAATTTAGCAAAAAGAATTAATATCACGAGACAACATTATAAGACAACTATGGAGTAAAACACTAAGGTATCGTACTTAATTAACTGGCAGTCAAAGAAATACAAAAACGAGATGTGGATATGTAGCTTCTGTAGGGCCGCTAAAATATCGTGAATATTTTAGTATTAAATATTATTAAATTTAGTAATATTTTAGAGTTAATTTTTATACGTATTTCACGTCATTTGAAACTAGTATTTTAAAGTTAAAAATTCAATCGTAGTTCCAACTCCAAATTGTAACTCTCG
>VCRD01000783.1:126142-153548 GCA_006783055.1 Trinorchestia longiramus
CGTCCTCCAACCGTGTACAATGATGCGAATTCGACAACCTTCGACCGTGACTCACAACCTCTACTTGCGTGACGATTATCCCTATACTAGTGTTAGTAACTGAATCTGCTTAGCCTAATACTTTACAAGTACAGATCTCCACGACAACGACTACTTTTAACGAACAACTAACGTGCAACCTGCACCTGCGCCGCTTCTCGGGCCCACAACCACAGCAACAACACGTATACGACATGGATCAACCCGCGACTGACTCTGCGCCGCATCATCTCTCCCTCAAGCTCAGGCGTCGCCGTTGAGGTGCCAATTACTAATTTATACATTATGCCATAGATTGTTTGTTTGTGCTATTGATTTTTCTTGCTAAATTGTGTATTTATTTTCAGTTACTTATTGGTCTTTATCCGGGCAGGTTTCAGTTTCGGTCAGGTTCAGTTCAGTTCAGTTCCAGTCTCAGTCTACGAATTTCTCAATTTCGGTCCTTGATCTCGGCTTTAACTTCTACTGATTTTGATCGTGTCAAATAATAAATCTGCAAGCTACGAAGCCGATCGTATCACTTCCCCATGAAGAACATCACCCACGAAATTATTACAACAGAAAATAACACGTTCCCTAAACTCGTGACTCTAAAGTGGTATCCCCAAAGTAATGGTCCGTTCCCCAAACTTCTACCCGGGGCCATGAAATTTAATAACCGTATCAAAATGGCTGGTCGATCTTTCAGTATGCTTGTCATAAAATACCCGAACGTAGAGACTTGAGTGAAACGAAATTATACAATGAATTTGATAGCTGATGCAAAAGTTATTATTCAAAGTGTTCTATATTTGGATTAATTATAAATCTTGGAGTAACGCAAATCAAAGCACAACTTCATATCTAGGCAAAGCTAAAATGATAAGTTTAGGGAATATATGGTAGGTAAGTGAAACGCATTACTTCCTAACACATGGTCAATAGAAAACTTACCCGTCAGAGAGAATGAAAGCGCGAATAAAATTACTGTTCACTGGGTAATGGTTGCGAAGGAACTGACGGGCACTTAGCCTATAGGCTCGTGGTTGACTATAGTGTTCTATAAACGAGAGTTACAATTTGGAGTTGGAACTACGATTGAATTTTTAACTTTAAAATAATAGTTTCAAATGACATGAAACGTATAAAAATTAACTCCAAAAATATTACTAAAATACCTCATATTTTTGTATCAACTCCTTGATCGTTCTAAATTAATTACGATATTTCCGAGTCTCTACAGACCACTAATGAACACTGGACGGACCACTAATGAACACTGGACGGACCACTAATGAACACTGGACGGACCACTAATGAACACTAGACGGACCACTAATGAACACTGGACGGACCACTAATGAACACTCGTCGAGAGCTTCTCGCACTCCCCAGCATCGACCATCTTTGTGTCGCTAACACAGGTTGCCTCTGCTACAGCGCCATGACCTTGAACAGCAAATGTTTTATTTACAGAGAAACCCGTTACCACAGATTGCATCCGCTACAGCGCCATGAACTTGAACAGCAACTGTTTTATTTACAGAGAAACTCGTTGACATAGGTTGTTTCTGCTACAGCACCATGACCGCCCACGTTCACCGACGGAGCGATTCCCCATACACAACCTCCTTTATCAGCAGACAGCGGGCAACTATCTATTAATAACTTAATGTAGTCTTTCTTAAAATGGTGTCTAACATTAAAACATGGACTGCTCGCAACCTCTCGGACATTCGAATGATGGTGAACGTTTTGGCCGTCTTGGCTTCTACTGTAGTAGAGTGGTTAGACATGGGACTTTAGCTTCCAGGCTCTTGCTTGAATTTAACCGCAGCACTCGAATGTCTCCTGTTAGTAAAGTAGAAAGCTAAGAAGACTTGTGCCTGGTCGAGTAGTCTACGGCCTGTCTCATGTATCAGGTCTCTTCTTCGTGTAGAAAGACTGCGGGTTCGAAACCCAGCCATGAACACGAGTTGTTTTTCGTTGTTTCTTCGCGCCGTGAGCTCGCACGTATCGGTAAGGCTTACCGGGTAAGCACTCAACACGCCCATGGACACGCCCATCAAACCTCCTGAGATCGTGGCATGGAACCCACCATCACCCTTACTCTTAGAATGTTAACCTTAAGAATTTGAAAAACCAATGTACTAATGTCTATGTACTGTGTACTTAATTGGAAATAAAGTTTTTTTTTAAGTTAAAAGTGTAGTTATTTCAGTGCTTTTTAGACCAAAATCAATATCCATTTCAAGGCTTTAGCGATTAGAAATTAAAATCTGACTTTCATCGTACGATTGAATTGTCACATTCGTTTAAAGACAACCGTAATTGATGCGCTCTCGTTTCCTACAGCTGTATTCATTTGTTCCAGTAGTTCCCTACGGCAAAGTCGTTGTCCGATCTTGCACTATCTTTTTGGTGCTTCTTTAAATATGGCGCGTCTTTCAATTATTTTTTGGTCTGGATTTTGCTCCTTGTACCAGTACTGGCTTTGGTATAGATAAATCCTCAACGAAAGAAGTTCGAACTACTTCCTGAGACTTCCAGTTTATCTTTCCGAGCCTTTACCTCAAGTCACAATACGAGAAGAACGTTAAACAGTCCCCGGGAAGAACATCTCTAATCTCAAGCTATTAGCATCAAGAATTAAAAAAAAACGAATACATGACGTGTACTTGATTAAAATAATATTTCTTTCGTGCCCTTGGATTTTATCATTTTCTTTAGGAAGATGCGTCAAAATTTAGATAAATATAAGTTGACACAGAGCGGAAGGGCATTTTATTATCAGATTTCAGGTGTTAGCACACGAGGAGGAAGAGAAAACTTTATTTCCAAGAATAGTGATGACATCGATCAGATCTTGAGATTAGTAGTGATGCTTCAAGCAAGACCCCCGTCCTCTGAGCTGGAACGTGGGGTGGAGGCTCGTAGGGGCGTATCGATGAGCGTGATGGAGGAGTGGCTTACAGCGAGGGCCCAGCGTAGCAGCTGCTGGACATTTCTAGCCGCCGATGGTAAAGCACAAACTGACCACAGTGGCTACGAGTATCGAACCTGGGTCTTCCTGCATAGCAAGTGGGTACACTCACCAGTCGACCGATCTGGGAGTATCGGTAAAACAAATTTACAATTCTACATTGTATTAAACTACGATAAACAGTAAGAATCTTTCGATTTTGTAACACCCGATGATCGTAAGAGAATATTTGAACGTTTGGAACGTGATATGTTGCCATCAAAACTACTTCCAGATTGCTACGGTAACGAATCCATTGCACGATTTAGTATACTGCTCTATCAAGCACCTTATTTGAATAAAAGAATTTCGATAATAAGCACTGCAAACTGGGTTTGTAAACATACCACGAACGCTCGACTTCCTACTTTAATTTGTTCAAAGGTGTCTTGTAAGTACCCTACTTTAAGTTAAAAACTCACGTTTTCTATGTCCTTTTCATAATCTGTTCCACAGAAGTTTTTTGTTTGCCTTCACAGAGTAAAGCACCTGCTGCCCTGAGATCGCCAATTGCGATCTCAGTGTCACTCGATGACTTCCAAATTGATTCAAAAATCCTTACAGGAACTAAATGCATAAGTTTGAGCTATTATAATTTCAGTTCTATTCGTAAATATTGCATATATATTCTTTACTATGAAAAATAAAAGGAAACGTGATAACAACCTGCTGATTTTCAGATTCAATTTATAACAACTGTCGTAGATGCATAACGAAGTGATCACTTTTTGTATGTTGAATTGTTTGTTCTTGGTTACATTAAACAGTTGCTTAATTTACATCAAACATTCAACCATCATTAAGACGAGAGTAGTAACACATTTTACATTATTTGCTGGAATGAGACAACTCTGTAACCAGGCAACGTAGTTATGTTAGCATTGGCTTTATTTAATTAAGTACAAATTGTACAGTCCAAGAAAAAATAGAAAGTTATTTCTGACTGTTTTCTGTTGCTTGGGTCTCCGAATATCAATTCTCTTAACGGGTGGACGTAGGTCAGTAACGCAGAACCATTCAATTCTTAACCCGTTCGTTGTCACATTAATATACATAAAGTGTACCTCCTGTGGTTACAAAATATCAGCAAAAATGTTTTTTCCGCCAAACAACCAGAAAACAAGAGAAACAACGAAAAAAACATTTAGAACTCACTTACCCAGTTTAAATATCTCCCGCGGGCTCTTTAACTCCTCTCTGGTTGACGTCAACACCCAGGAGTAGTTAAAAAATTTCACGTCGATTGACGTGGAAAAGGACGAACAGATTAAAAATCATTTGAAAATTGAATGTTTGGGCCTTCGAATCAGTTTTTCTTCTCTGAGATTTGAGTAAGACGATTTATGCTTTGTCTACTGTTCGGGTTCCATCTGCAGCAGTTATTACTTTTATACAGTCGGATATTTCGAAAAAAATCGAATTTTTGCTCATATGAAAGCTTATTCTCGAAGAGAATACGAAAGTTTAAGTCAATCTTTTACAACTAATCACCGATGAAAAATGCATGAAAGGAAGTTGTAGAAAAACTGTGACGAAAAATTTTAACTTCGCTATTTGCAAAAAGTTCAAGACTGGAGTTTTCGTTTGAAAAACTAGCGTAAGCGAGCAATTCAAATATTTAATCAATTTTTTATTTCCTAAAAGAGGGAATTTTGCTAAGTTGCTTCTGCCCTTTAAGGTTCTATAACAAGGTTCTCTACTCAAAGTTGTGCAGTTTGGAAGTCTCATTCAGATGAAAATATCGTAAGAGGATATACGACACTAGTAAGGTATTTTTCAATGCTGTCATTGATATAAAATAAAATTTGAAGGTGGTTGCTAAATTTGCCGTTAAATCGGGGTTAAATATTTCAAGATCGGCCTAAAATGCTCTTTCAAATAATTTTAATTAACTTCTTTAAGTCTGCAAGTAGCTGAAAATAAATCACTCTCGATATGCTAATTATTACACTGAGTGGGAAGCTGAGTGCAAACACATTTGAGAGCACTTTTACTCCCACTTGCACTAACTCAACTTATTTCAAACACATGAGATGCTATTTGACTATATGCTGAACGTAGGTAGTGTGTATGCATTTTTAAATATATTTTCATAGTATAAATGAATTAATTTTTACTTTTTCCTACTTTCACATTAAATTGCTTATTTTTTGTTCATATGTGCAGTAAAAAACTAAACGAGTGTATAATTTAAAAAAACATTACTGCAAAAAAATAAATGAATTCTAAATTTAACGTTCTGCTGTAGGACAGTTTATTTTTTGTTACTGAGATTTCAGTCAATATAAAATTGAGATCTTAAACTACAAAGCAGTTGACTTAGACTTTAGATTTCTCACGATTCATGAGTTCGGGATCAATCGTTGCCATGGTTACAGCGTGGCTAGCAAGCACGGCAGTGAACTGCAGTACTCTACGGAAAGTACTCCCAGGATTTAGTTATCAAACTTTACGATAATCATTCATAGTGTATTTATTCCGAGTGCGTTAAAACAATCTACTTAGTTTACGATTACAATATTCATATCATATTAGATAGTGGTTTGTTAATATTTGTTAATATATACATATATTTCAAACATAAAGGGTCTACAACAGAGCCGTCGTTTATAGAGTGTAGGTATAACTACAGTTAATTAATAAGTTTCATATACAAACGTAGCTTTCTGCTATTTTCTTGTAGTTTTAACAGCTGCATGAAAAAATTTACTGTGATTTATAGTATTTTTCACACATCATGAAAAGGTCTGAATAAGATAAGAAATTTTCTTTTAGACTATGTGTGCATATGTACATATACGTATACTGTCTAAGTTCTCTCGTATTTCTATGGTAAACTGTTTATACATCAGGTTAATGTTTCACTTATCGATTCTAAGTGTTTTATTTTTGGCTCCTGAAAGCTCCGTATAAATTTTAGTAACTAAAAACATCAAAAGAATTATATATAGTAATTTCAGCACTTTAGAGTAAACATGTGGTTTGTTAAAACCTATGATAAATACACAAAAATGGATAATCTTAGCTAATAATTATGTATAGTTAGAGTACTTATGAAAATTAGGGTCTCTAAATGTAAGGTCCATCAGACCACCGTGATTTTCTGACACCAATACATTATTTACAATGTTATTTACAGTCTTTAGAAATTAAGTTGTCTGGCATAGGGACACTCAATTATGGTCTTAGTTCTCATCGATCCGAAATTTGATGAAAAAGTCTTGCATGTAAACCAAAGGAACTTTCTCAGGACTGATTTGTTCATCGCTTAAGGAAAGTACATGCGGTGTTCATATGAATAATATGTTAAGTTAGTGGCAGCTGGTGAGAGCAAGAACTTTTAATAAATGAATTAACAATCAAAGTTAATCAATAATATCTTTATACATCAAAATATCAATCAGTGAATTAGCTACTTAATCATTGATTGACTTAATTAGCGAGTAGTAATTAATTAATTATTAATTTATTATGAAGAATGCGTATGTTTCTGGTATATTTAAATTGTAATGCCTTTTCTTAGATGAGTTTGGCTAGTGATGATATTTTCACCATATTCGTGTATTCATGCATTTTCTGTGTATAAATTGTCTTTCACTGTGAACTGGCATTCATATTTTTTAAAACTTTCTGATATTTAAACATCAATGTCCCTCAACCGGTTCTAGATTTTTTCTCTAGTAGCACTTGCATTATTCGCATGCTTTGACTTGTGTTCAGGAATGATACTGCTTGTAATTTAATTTTCCTAACCCATTCACACATGAATACAATTAATTTCAAATGCTCTGGCCTAAAAGTGAAGAGATGCTCATTGAGACTGAAGGCTCGAGACAACTCAATCTTAAGAATATGATGTTGAGATATTTTTTAATAGTGCTTGATACAAACACACGAGAACCAACTTATCGCAGCCACCGTGGTCGAGTGGTCTGCAGCCCGTGTTCTGTATCGGGTCTCTGCTTCATGTAGAAAGACCGCGGGTTCGAACCCGGCCAAGGACACGAGTTATTTCTCGTACGCCGCGCCGTGCACTCAACCCGCTAAACACTCAACTCCCCGCCCACGAAGACGCCCATCAACCTCCCGGGATCGTCGCATGGAGCTCACCATCACCCTTACTCTTAGAATGTTAACCATAAGAATTTGAAAAACCCATGTACTAATGTCTATGTACTGTGTACTCGATTGGAAATAAAGATTGTTTGTTTTGTTTGTTTGTTTGTTTGTAAGCTGGAAAGAATTTTTTTCCAGCCTAGTTAGTTGACGTCCATTAAATAACAAAATGAGACATTCAAAATCATCGGAATGACCGTATCCTATTAACACCACATGACTTATCTGTTCTTTTACAATAGGAAGTATGTAGGTCCGTTGCTTAAGATGAGTTCGAGACGCAGTCATCTTGGTGGAAGGTTGTCGAGAAGCGGAGGTGGAGGAGGAGGAGGAGATGATGGAAGAGAAGGGAATGGCGGCGGTGGAGACAGCGTGGAGGAGTTGGAGGCTGCGCAGCAACAGCTTGAAAAGCTTCGCAAACAGCACAGGATGAGAGAAAGAAACAGGAAGCAATATAAAGAAGAAGCAACGGTTTTGCTCAACAGACAGAGGTAAATGAAAGGGTAAGGTCTTGTTTTTGAGCCATGAATTTATGACTCTCTGTTTTATAGATTGTCCATTTCGGTGCATCGAGAATCATGGGTGAAGCATTTTAAAATATTTTCGTAATAGAAATTAGGAGCATGACAGATGTAAAGTGAGTAGGTAAGTTATTTATTTATTCGTGAGAGGTAGATATTCCTCTTCATTAGCGTATTAACTTTTATCAAAATTTTGACGCTTTCAGCGCATCATAACTTGTATAACATACAGCACATCATTACTGGTTCAACATATGGTTCATCATTATTTGTATAGCATATTGCATATCATTACCTGTATACCATATTAAACATCATTACTTGTATAACATTTTGCACATCATTACTTGCATAACATATTGCACATCATTACTTGTACAAAACAGTACACATTATTACTTGTTAAACAAGAGCCACGAACATCGACTAGGTTAGTTTTCTAGTCGATGTTCGTGGTTCTTGTTGAATGTCGTTTGAAACACGCTGAATTGCATATGTATTTCGTACTGCTCTCGGTGCACCAGAGCGTTCCTTATCAGCTGTTGATCCGGATTCTCTGAATCTTGAAATCATTGCAATAATGCAGTGTCTGGAAGGACTTGTTCGTTGATTACATGTTGTCATGAAGCCCCTCTACACTGCAACTAAGGATCTGTTATGTGTGAAATAACTTTCTATTATTCTTGTTCGCTGTTCTTCGCTATATTTTGCAATTTTGAGGTTATTGATAATAGTGAAAAGTTCATGAGTAACAATATAAACCTTCAATCGGTATACTAGATACGAAATAAAACTCCAAGATTTATTCTTTCATTTGATCTGCAATCCATTTTTTTGCCTTTATTAGGTTTTGTTGTGATAGTATTTAAAAGTATGAAGTGACGTTTGCCCCACCCGTTACGTTATTTTTGTGCCCGCACTGATTATACTCATAACTAGAGTTTCTGTCGAAATTCCACGAGTTAGATTTAATTAATCTATATTTATTATAATAATAAATGTATTGAAGATTTATGACGAATTATTGGGTTTTAAATGAATATTTTCATTGATATATACAGAACTTTCATTCTGTATTTTATCTACCAATAACATGGCCCAGATAGTACCCGTTGAAATTCCTTGACTTAAAAGTGACATAATTAGGGATCTATGAAATAAATACATTTTCCAGTTTTACCCGTGGTACTATCAGAATCTGAATATTTTTCATGAATACATACATAACTTCCATTCTGTACCCTATCTACCGCTAACATGGCCGTGTAAGAGAAGAAAGTTAATAAAAAAAGGAGTATTGTACAGTGATCCAGCGCTTTTGGTATCCACAATACAATGCTTGTAATGCGTAAATGCATACCAGTTCTGATTTCAGTTCAATAATTTTTCTTCAGTTATAGATAGGAAGTAATGGGACGGACACACACAGATACAGAGAGATGGAGATACATAGTCTATTATACAGCGTGTTCAAAAAAAGCAGACTGAACTTTGAATTGATAAAGCTCTGCAGTTATTGTTGATAATTTAGTTCTGTAAAGGCCAGCTTGTTATTTATGTAAATCAGTATCTGAAATACCACTTGCAGGAATAAAACATGTTTGCAAGAACAAGTTTTCCTCGCAAATACTCTTTATTATGCAGTTTTCTACGATAACAATTTGAATGGTTTTATGCACCTCAACATTATTAACGAAAACATAGTCTCAGAATGTCGACACATTTACGGCAACCGGTTCAATAGACTATGGTGGTTTCAAGACGGAGCCCCAGCTCATAGGCAGATCATTGTCAAAGAAAGATTAGAAGAGCTCTCTGGTACTCGCATTGTAGCCCTCTATCATGATATTGAGTGGCCTCCGAGATCACTGGATCTAACCGCTTGCAATTTTCTTCTATGAGGCTATCTTAAGAATAAAGTTTTACTACTCCACCAGAAAACATAAATCAGTTACGGAAGAGTATCATCCGAGAAGTGGACCTACTTAAGGAAAATCCACAGATGGTTAGGAGGGCAGTGCAAACAATGAGATCGAGGGCGCAATTATGTTTAGAAAGGAATTGAGGTCATGTTGAAGGAAAAAGGGCTTGAAATGAAATGGATGATGTTCATCATCTTATTAGCAAAGGATATTCATTGGTTTTGAGACATTGATTATTAAAGTAATATAATTTTTTATTCTTAGACATTTTTGAGTTTTATTCATACTCCGGAGCAAATGTACTTTCAGTGGCCTCTACTAACAACGGCCAAGTAACAATTTCGTGCAAGGAAACCAAATAAAATTTTCCCTGTTAAAGGACAAATATTTAGTGATCAAGCTGGCCTTTACAGAACTAAATTATCGACAATACCTACAGAGTTTTATCAATTCAAAGTTCGGTCTGCTTTTTTTAGGACACCCTGTATATGTAGATGATCGCCCACGCGCTCACTATTACGGAACAATGTATGGTCAATGGGATAAACTCGAACTCTTAATATAGCCATAAAATCGTCGCTGTTGATTCTACAACGCACGACGACCATTGGGGCAAAATAAATGTTCAATGTCACACCTCAAGTAACCACTGACTCTCTGTCGTGTTTCAACTGTAGGAACAACGCAGTCGAGGAATTACGAACTTCTGTTTGCGGCGTTCAGACCCTTCGCTTGATTCCCAATTTTATCATAGACTTTCAGTTATACAATGTGGACCATATGTAAGGTACCTTTTAAAAACTATTATAGAAATAATTACTTTTTTTAATCACTATTATTTGTAATAATTACTTTTTTACTTTTTTTTAGCATATCAGTACTGCCAGCGTAGCAGTGTTGCTTACAATCACGTGTTCGCTGAGATGCATTACTTATGGCTCAACAGGAATAAAGTTTTAGCCCCAGCTCTTTCTATGAATTATATGTATTCCGTTTCAACGCTAAGTATTCTATGCTTGCGTATTCTTTGTTTATTGTACGCAACTGCATCGTGGTTAATTTAGTAGGATGAGTAACTTCTATGACTTAGTACGATGCAAACATTTTTTCATTTGAGATATGCGTATTCGTCATAAATACTTCATTATTATTGCACATGCTAGAGAGAGGAAAACAAATTTTTCCAGTACTCTAAAAGAATATATTTTTGATGGCCAAGTTACTGGAGGTGCCTGTAGATTCACTGAACTGTCGACTAGCATGTGTTTCTTCGATGCTGTATTAAATTAGTGAGTTTCCTATGAGCGACAAAGTCATAGAAACGAACAGTTTTTTTAGCAACCTAGAGCAAGAATTAAGAAGCTGCAGAAATGAGAACCGTACCGATTTATAAACTAGATGAATGAATCTTTAGAGAGTGACGTGGTCTTGTGATTTAATGAAATTCCCAGAAAATTAAAGTGATTAACCACTGCAATTGCTACAGATACTTTTCTTACATTTAATGTGATGACAGGGCGATCTTGTCATCGCTGGAAAAGGAAAAGAATGAGTTGCTTAATGAACTGGAGGCCTGCCAGCACCATCAAAATGAGCGGAGGGAGCGAAACACTTCTCTCGCCCTCACTAACACCATCCAGCGTCACCAGACATACGAGCAGGACATCGCTAGTGTCAATGACCAGGTGATGTACTGACCAGTATTGTGGCTTTTGAAGACCACAGGTGATTATGGGGCTCTTAATGAGGAGGTGCAGTGGTGTTGTCACTGTTGATGAGTTATCGTGGACAAAGCAGACTGAGGGAAGTTATTTTTTTTAGCAAAGACGAGGGAAGAAATGAGGTCGCTTGCAAGGAAATACGGGAGCGTACTAAATTCCATTAACGTGATTGAAATTTAAAAAGCTCCCATTGGAGTACTGTGCTCGTTACTGACTAAGTGCTTCTTGGTTGGTGTTGTGCTGAGTGAGGCTTGATCTCGAGAGACTGTAAGGCGTGCGATAATGAGGGTGTTAATAATTGAGTGCTGGCTATTGTCGTAATTGGAGTTCGTGCACTTTGTATGCTGGAAGTTGATAGTATTGTGCAGGTTATCCACTTTATCTGCTAACAGTCAAGTGTGCAGGTGGTAGAAAATTTGAGTAAACTTTCTCATGTTATAATAAGCTTTTATTGAACAGTTACCCTGACATGTCTGTTAATAGGAAAGTGCTAAGTTTTCTAGGCTGCTGACGGTGACAGATAGATGCTGTGTCGCAGCTGCTATTGAACTTGTGATGTGTCTTATTGTTCTTACCTAAATTCTGTGGCTGTTAATGAGCGAATGCTGAGATATTGTAGATGTTAATGACTGGCAACTAAGATACTGTGGCTGTCAATGAATAGATAATGAGATACTGTGGCTGTTATTGAGCAAATACTGAAATACTGTGGCTGTCATTGAACTAACACGGGTCAAGTGGTAGCTGACGATGAACAGGAGAGGGAAGTAAATGAGAGAGATATACAACAGATACTGTTGCTCCATGACCGATCATTCCCAGGATTAGATCAAAATAGAATAGAATAAGGTAACAGGAATGAGCTGTTTGGTCCATCTTCAGGTTGCTACTCAAGTCTTATGCCGTCTTAAGTAAAGACATCTAGCACACACATACACCTCAATCACGTAAACCCATTTCAGTCACGTACACGCATTTTGCTCAAGCACAAGTATTTCAGTCATGCGCATACACCGCAGTCATACAGAGGCTCAGGAGTTAGGGACATAAAATCAGTACATTATAATATTGGGTGACTCCTTATCCAATATTTGTCGAGACGATTTTTCAATGTGTTCATAGTGCCAACAAAAACAATGCTTTCGGGCAACTGGTCCTAAGTTACGGTAATTTTCAATAGAAAAAGTTTATAGTTTGGGATATCTTAAAGTTTCTTATCATTAGTTTTCGGCCGTTATTTCTGGTTAATACGTTATAGTTTCTTTCAAAAAGCCCTTCCAGGATAACACCGTTATGGTCTTGAGATATTTAAAGATCTCAATAAGTTGTTTTCGCAGCCTTTATTGTTCTAGGGAAATGAGTTCAAGCTGTTGAACTCATCTCCATTCATCAATATCAATTAAGAGTACGTGAAACTTCGTGTGCCGTTGATGTCTTCATTAGATACTCCAACTTTGACGTTTACGCTTTATGAAATATCGAGACCACTGTTACGAGCGCAGCCTTAGGTTCTTGCTGCGTCAGCAGGCTATGCTTCGAGGGCAGAGATAAGATTGTCTTAGTAGATTTGAGTTTTATTTATAAATGTCAGAGCCAAATCGAACATCAAAACTTGAAATAAAGCTTAAGAGTGCGACTTAGAAAAATCAGGGTAGAGACCAGGGACAGAGACTGAGATCTGCCTTGAAAAGGGCCAGTAAAGAACTAGAAATATATAAAAGTAAAAAAAGAATCAATATCAGAACGCATCTCAAGGAACCTGAGGAATAAGTAATTAAAGCATCGTACCTAATTTATCTGGCTGCTAACAGGAAATACGAACTATGAGGCCGATAGGAAGCTATGTTGCGTGGCTGTGAAATTCGATAACTATGCAGAATTGGTTGGCTGATTTGTAGTGTACTAGACTAAATACTCGAACGTAGAGAAACACAAGCGATAAAACTAGGTAATGATAGGACTGATCCACTCAATAGTCATTATTAAAATACGCTATCATTGAATTCATAAATTTCCCAGGTCGTAACATGAACAAAATATGGACAGAATCTTCAAGCATAATTTAAATCTTTTGAATGCAAACTTGATTCAACTGGGAGGAGATTTGACAAACTAAAACTTACGTGGGAACTACAGTACCGTCCACAATTAAGGAACAAGTAATTAAACTTCCAAATCTTAAACACTAGTGAACAAATATTTCTTAAATTCTAACTGAATGTAGATGTAACGTATCTGAACTATTTTGTAAATTTTTAGGTTACTTGAAATAGTACAATAAAAGTTATTGATGATTTTATTAATTTTAGGCGTCCAAAATTAAAGAATATAATAACGTTTATAACTAGGAATGATTACAAAACAGAACACTGCGTTTTTTTAATATTTGGTGCTGCAACCTTTGTTTTCAATCACTGCAACGTATCTATGCCCGCAGGGTTTCAGCAAATCTTGACATTCGGCAACTGTAATCTTGGCCCATTCCTCTTGTAATTTCAGCTACAAATCTTGAACGTTTGCTGGATTTCATCCCATAACATTTTGTCCTAGAGTCTTCTATTGGTTTTCTATGGATTCATGTCTGGACTCTGAGCAGACCAGTTCATAACCTCTACTCCTTGATCATCTAGATAATTCATAACCACTTTTGCCTTGTGGCAGGGAACATTATGCTGCATAAATATAGGATTCTCAATTCCAGAGTTCTATAACACTGGTACAACATGTTGATGTAATATATTCTTGTACACAGCTGCATTAACTTTAGTGTTTAAACGTACGAGGGGTGATGTGTCCAGGCCTGATATCAGACCGAACACCATCACGCTGCCTCCACCAAACTTCACAGTTTTCTTTATACAGTTTGAATTCAAACTTTCTCCAATTCTTCTTTTTCTTATAAACTGTTTACCTTCACTGCCAATTACATTAAATTTAGAGTCACCACTGAAAAATACTTTTTGCCAATCACCTTTTGACCAAATGACATGCGTCTTTGCAAAGGCCAATCTTGTTGTCTGTTATTTTTTACTTATCAGTATTTTTATCCGAGGAGATCTTGTATAACGACCTATTTCATGTAATCGTCTGGGTACAGTTTGTCGTGAAACATTTGTGTCACCTTCAATTAGGTGAGAAATTCTACCCGCAGTCAGAAAACGGTCTTTTAGTGCTCGGCGTTGCATAACTCTGTCCTCTCTTGGTGGAGTTTTCCTTGGTCTACTGGGTATCTTTGTATTAGTTAGCCTACTAGTTTTGTTATACAGGGTGTTGCAGATAAATTCGACACTTGAATGATGGCAACCTGAGCTACGCTAAGATCGCTACTAACATGGGCTGTCACAAGTCAACGATCTACCGAACGATCAAGAAGAACATTGGTTACTCGTCTCTCACCGCATCCTCATCACAGATGCCTGCAAGCAGTCGAGGAAGGTCAAGACAGCGGCTTTGGCCAACGAGCTCAAGCATGGGTCTGCTGGGATGCTCAGGTTCTTCTCTGATGAAAAGAATTTTAGTCAGGAGCAGGTGAGCAACAGGCAGAACGACAGGTGGATCTGCAAAGACATCGAAGATGTTCCCGTCGTAAAGCGTATGAAGTTTCTCTCCTCCGTCATGCTCCTTGGAGTTATCTCCAGTGAGGGACATGTCATGCCACCGCACTTCTTTCAAAAGGGCCTGAGAATCACCGCCGAGATCTACCAGTAGGTGCTGGAGAGAGTGGTGAAACCCTGAATGGACAAGATCGTCGTAGGACGCCCCTACGTCTTCCAGCATTATTCTGCTCCTGCACACAAGGCCAAAATGACACAAACGTGGCTGTTAAACAATGTTTCTCACCATTGATCACCAGACTTGTGGCCACCCTCTTCACCACACTGCAACCCTCTTGACTATTTCTTCTGCGGTGTGATCGAGGCAAAGACCAACAAACACGCCCACAACACAATCGACTTTGAAGGCTGCCATCGTGAAGGCATTCGTCTCCAAAGACAAGGACATAGTCGCCAAAGCGTGAGGCTCATTTCGCGCCCACCTGGAGATGGTCGTCGCTGCTGGAGGCAGTTACATTGAAAAATAATGTAGTATGTAACTTAAACTGTTGTTAAATAAAATTTCGGGTATCTACAAATACAACTATCGTTTTTATTCCCCATTACTTTTTCTTTTTGTCAAGTGTCGGATTTATCTGCAACACCCTGTACAGTTTCAGAATTCGACTCACAACACTTTTAGAACGCTTCACCAGTTTACCATTTTGTTCAAGTATCTGATTTTACTTACGTAATTTAACAATTTTTGATTTAGCAGCTGCATCAACTTTCATTCGTTTGGCCATAGTTACAATTGTTGCAGTGATGTTAGGTGATGTTTATCTTCTTTATCTTTGTCTTTACTTATAAGAAAACCATTCCTTTTGCAATTTTAACCCATCTTTTGTTATTATGTTCCTTAATTTTGGACACCTTAAATTAATAAAATCATCAATAACTTTTATTGTACTCGTATTATTTCGAGTAACCTGAAAATTTATAAATAGTTCAGTTACGTTATGTCTACATTCAGTTAAAACTTCAGAAAAATTGATTCACCAGTTTTTAAGATTTGGAAGTTTAATTATTTGTTCCCTAATTATGGGTACTGTATTTCTTCTGAATACACTCAACGAGGAAAGCTACACTGATGCGCCATTTTGAACTACGGACTGCGCGGGAAAACCAAATCTAAGTAATACAAATACTGAGTATACTGGAGAATATAACTAGTCACATGACCTTGATACATTGGGAATATCATCAAAGACAGGTATTTCGTTGAACTAGCGGAAACGGCTGCGATTTATGTGGAATTAGATGAACAGTTAAAAACCTACAGAAGGACATCTAGACTAAGCAAATATCAATAAATAGGATGGAAAATTTCAAAGAATACCAGAGTTGACTGGAGTGGAATCAGAGATATCCACACACGTTGTTAAAAATAAGCACAATTATTTATAAAGCTTATATGTAGAAAAATAAAAACTGAAACGATAACACGAGAAGTGAGTCTTTCTCGTGGAAGCATAGCAGTAAAAAGGCGGTAATGTGTGAACGATGATCGGGAATTGACTATGGTTTTCTCTAAACGAATGTCAAAATTTGAATTTGCAAATACAGTTGAGATTTAGATTTTAGTTTTTAGTCGTAACTGGTGTAAAATAGATACAAAATTTACTCTAAAATATTACTAAAATCGATCACAATTTCTTCTCTCATAACAGATTTCAGCGCTGCACCACCGCATAAGGGAGGCTGAGAGGCGCTTGCGGGAACAGGCCAAGAAGAAGCCTGCCCTCAAGCTGCTCGAGGAGGAGCGGCTGCAGCAGGAGGAGCAGAACAAGACGCTCAGCAACAGAATTCAACAGGTACCTCAATTATTTATGTGTTGTTCGTTTTCTATATGCAACCAGATGATATAAAGTAGTATTTAACAAGGATTGAAGAGGCAAATTACATATTGGTTAAACAATGTGATAAGCCGTCATAAAAACCTGAGACACTACATTTGAGTCCCAGAACACTACTGTTATAATGCTAGTGATTGTTTTAATAGGTGATCAAGGCTAGAAGCTGCATATGACTACCAGTGACAGGGGAATTCTATTTGAACCTGTTAAACACATACGCAGAATTTATGTAAACAACGATTATTCAGTCATGTATCCTGAATGATTATTAAAAAAATGTACAGCCTTCTGTATTGCTAGAGATGCTAAGAGAAAAATAAAAGGAATATGTAGTAGTAGAAGTTTGTTTTTTAGCAAGTGAACAAAGTATCGCTGCTCTGCACATTAATATTTTTTGCATATTCTACACAGCAGCACAGGACGCAATCCGTTTTCTTTAGAAACACATCTTCCTAACCATATTGAGTGCTTTGCATTTGCATGAATGGAATTTAAAGATAAATTTTTTGTAAAATATGGTACTTAAATTATATTTAAACTTTTTGAAAATCCACCATTGTCTCTTTTTTATTTCAGAAAGCAATGTATTTGTTCAAAAATTTTTAATTTAAATGTCCCTATAGGTGACCGTAGGCATTAAAAAAGTTTGTGTTTTCTTCATTTACATACACAGCACGCCTGCATGCCCATGCAGAGAGTAATTGCTCATACAAGAAGTTCATTTTCTCCACTTTCTTAAAGCTGTTAATTAAAAGATGGGACGAGTCTGAATAAAAATCGGACAAAGTTTTTTCCTTTTTTATTGAAAATATTATGCTTTAAACAGATGATATTTCAATGAGTGTAAAGAGTAGAGACCGTGACGGCTTGGCTCTTGGTTGAGGTGTACTGGAATTGAGAAGTAGTTGTCAAATTTTGCTCATTCATGCCACTATCGTAAAAGTACGTCATAATTGGTGTTTCTTTTATTAGTTGTCTATGAGGAAATTATGTTGCTATAAGAAGTATATTAAAATAAAGATTAGACTGTATGTAAAATACAGTTCTTTCAATCATGAATAATGTCGTTCGACATCAGTTTTGCTTCATTCTAGCAACACCGAAATTTGTTGTTTTATCTTCGAAAGGAATCACGAAATATTGAATGATAAACAGTGTCCTCCACAGCAGAAGTTACGGTTTTCGATCAGCAACGATAGTTTCTAAATTTGATGTCTTTTTGTCGATGATTTCCTTTCGTAGATTTATTCTGGACAGTTTTCAAGAGCACCTAAACAATACCACGATAATATTACCATTAAACTTTGCTTACCACTATTTCCAGACGACAGTCCGCCTGAATGCCGTCCTGGCAGACAACGCTCACCTCAGATCTGACATAGAGAGCCAGCTCAAGGAGCGGGACAAGTTTCTCCTGCAGGTAAATGCACATTTCTATAATTTCAATGTTAAGCTATATTGAAGAAGATTAAAATTTTCCAGCATGGACAAAGACCGTGCTTTGTCTTTATCATTTTCTACACACAAACAAGCACAAACACACACAATTTAAAGTGTTCCTATTAAAGTCAGCTAGAGCATTTATGCCCTGGGAAAATGGTCGGTTCATCCATTTGAGACAACGCTTGCTTTTCCTCGATATTGGTCAAGGAGCAGCCGCTTAGTCGATTATATGATCAATTTTAAGTGCTTGAACATAACCCAACTCTTCCAAACTTGTGGAAGAATTCAGCAAAAGTTGGGTAATGTTGAACAGATAGAAAATGCATGTTTAGAATATGAAGGAAAAATAGGTAATGTTGACGGGAGTAATCTTGAGGGCATGGTAGTACTATCCCTCAGTTGCTTGTTATACATGTATGTATTATAATAGATAGAGCAAATAAAAATTGAAAAATTAGAAGGACAGTGCACTTTTTCTTTCTCTATGACATGTTTATTTGGGACTTTGAAAACTTGTCCATGTAGCCCAGGTCAGAAGGTCGGTTGAGTTTTTCTTTTGTAGGACGGCGCGCTGAGCTCGAGAGCAATAATTTTTAACTCCAGTAATTTTTTTACGGGTTGTTATGTCTTCCTTTCTGCAAATTCCGACTACAGGAACACGTGAATGAATCCGAGTCCGACCACAAACTCAAGATATAGTCCTTTCTTTTCATAATATTTTAAAAGGGTATATACGGAATGCTCAATTGTAATAAAAAGTAATAAACCATTTAAAACTAATGGAAACACTTGCTTAATTATATGTTTGATTCCTGTTGTTTTATGATTTTTTCAATAACAGTAAGTTGTTCATCACATATGTATGAGTTTTTCTCACTTTGGAGGATATTAATTTAGGTGTGCTAATATCAGGGCGTTTTGCATGCTTTTTAAGATTTCATATTAATAATACGTTCACATCTTAGATCTATAACTCCTGATGAACTTTGTACATGAAAGATCTGGCGGCTTTTAAATATCTAAATCGCTGAGCTGAGCTTTTGAAGGGAATAGAGGCACCTCTTTTTCATTTTTTAAATCATAAACTGTATGTCTGCTACTATTATTTTATGAAACAAAAAGGATATGGTAAAAATTTCAGTAAAATGCAGCATCATAAAAAATCCGATGTCTTCAAATGCTTTACTCACCCTGCATATACTCAGTGATCCTCAAAACTCTTTTATCCTCGGACTTACCTCGAAAATTCCAACCATGCAAGTAACTTTGCAAGCACCATGAATTTACGCAAATTTTTCGCTTCTTCAGTAAGTTCTCTAAGAGCTTTGTAAACTTGACAATCAGGCAGACCGGCTGGAGAAGCAAATCGCTGTGACAGCGAAGAAGAAGAGCGACGTAATGGACGTTGTCACAAAAGCGTACTCCGAGAGGTGGGTTCCGTACCTGCATTCTTACAGGAATCAACCTCATAATGTGGACTGAATGTAATCACGATCTGGAGTTCGACTCAACATGGCTTATTTGGTGTTTCTGCAACGCCGTTAAAGATGTTTACCCCTGATTGCTTGATGTAGACACGTTCACTTCTGAAGGCTTAATGTAAACACCTCTACCCCTGACTGTTCAATGTAATTGGTAACCAGGGTTCGAAAGCATAACCTGAGAAGCCTCCTTTTCAGTATTAAATTTACTTTGTTCCTATAATATCTAAGCCATTCTGATGTCTGAAAAAATACCAGTGTATGCATGTGTTTTCAGGCTATCAGAACATTGCATTAATTTCTAACTTGATGAATGAGTTTAGACACAAGCATTAGACGAAATTTCCCAACGTTAGACTCCTGGCCTAATGCTTTGATTGCTCAAGAAATCAATATGGACGGACACTATTCTGGTGCCTGTATGAAGATTACTCATGGCATTTAACAAACTCTTCTTACTGTCTTAAACTTCCAAATAATATTTAAGATGATGAATTTTGAATAGTTTGAGTAAAAAGATGAATTAATAATATAGCCTATACACAAGTTTCTGTTGTTTGTAAAGGTGATGAGAGTCTTCAATCTTGCAGTAACTTTTGTAATTGCAGAACTATGTGTACTTACAATATTCAAGTTTGTTTTAATATAACTTAAAGGATCTTGGATTTTACTCCCCACGTAGGGTTTACATTACCATAAATAGTCGACAAAATTCCGAAGAGAGTGGAAATAATTATTGTCGGTCAATTTCGATAGGGCTATAAATCAGACTAGAGACGTATTAGCATATTTTATGTCATGTTTTACGTATACTTACTGTTTAACTCTCAAATAACATAGTTGCTATAGCAGGTGGGGTAAGTAAATGTACATGTGGTTATATGAGTTATAATTGATTCCTGTTTCCAAATCCCAGTCCAGTTTACCTTAATAATTTTAAAACTTTTTCATGCATTTACACACACATCTTGTTGATCAGTTATTGCATGTATGTTGGAGGATGAACCTTTCGTATTCTTTATCGGCGCTTCACCAATAAAGTGTAGTTATATAAGTTATAAAAGACAAAATGCTTGAGATCGAAGTCACCTTAAGATGAGCTGCCCAGGGCCACGCATCTGCTTGTTAAAATTTTAAGATTTCTAGTATCGGGGCTTAGCATCCCTTGTGGGATAACAAGAATAGAGTCGTGTTAAAATAAATGGAGCGAAATCCACAGAGAGGAAGCAGGGGGCAAGATCCGGGCAGTGCGTGAGCGAGTGATGCGGGACTCGCGCTCACACAGCATGGAACTGAAGAAGTTGCAGCGTGTGCTCGACCACCAGACGCACCTCAAGAGCTTTGTGACCACCATTGCTGCGGGCGAGGAGACCACTAAGGATGACGGGCAAGGTTTGTTCTCCTATCTGCCCCTCCTATTCGCATAAATCTGTGAATTTATTCTTTTGCTTAGCATTCGTGCTTAACCCAGAACGTTTTGCCCCTAATAACGTTTGTTACCTTCGATTTAGCGTCCTCCAGTCAGAGGTGTTAGAAGGGTTTAGTCAAAACAGAATCTAGAAGTAGATATAGAATATGCAGATGGGTCAAATTAAGAAACTCATATAATAAATGTATTGCTAGAAGTATATTTACTCATCTTAGGTAACCTGAAGGAGTAATAAAGTTTTTTTAAGTATGTTTACGAAGTTTAAACCACTCATTTGTTGTTAAACTAAAAATAATAAAATGTTGAACATGTCATTTCATCGACATCTATGATTACATACACAACAGTGAACTATTCGCCAATATCCACAATAAGGTTAACAGCTATAAAAAAACTGTATTTTATTGAGGGGGTTAGGACATGCTATTTTAAACATAGAGCTCGGAGCTGAAAGGATTACCGGACCACGCCCGAGCACGGTGTAGATCCGCTTCATTTATGGATATGTGCAATGCTTCCGGGAAAAAGAAAAAAAGGGAAGGAAGG
This sequence comes from Trinorchestia longiramus, assembly GCA_006783055.1. Taxonomy (NCBI): domain Eukaryota; kingdom Metazoa; phylum Arthropoda; class Malacostraca; order Amphipoda; family Talitridae; genus Trinorchestia; species Trinorchestia longiramus. The sequence continues at coordinate 147,811 of VCRD01000783.1, forward strand.
AAGTGCACAAACCCACAGTAGGTATTGTACAAAACTCAAGTAGCATATTTCAATGGGAAATATAAGTCCTCTCAAGCAGTTTCTGATACTCATGGCTTTATTCTTTTGGGAGAAAGAGAGGAATAGGGCTAAATAAATGCAGAGAAAACTAAGCAAACAAATCATCGAATGAAAAATAGTTACATAAAGTAATAACACCACTTGAAAAGCATATTCACGTACTGGTTTGCATTGTGACGATAGTTTAACCATTAGTCTCTGACCGACCCCATCTCAGAGGCTGAGGACCGTCGTGGACCTTTTGAGACGCTACAGTTCTTCAGGGAGAGTCTAGCCGCGCTGATCTCCTCCAGCTCTGCTCTAGCTGCCGACTCCAGTGAGTCTAGTTCTGGATTTTCTGCCCACTTTTATGTACTTTTATCATCACTCGTGCAGTTGGTAAACCAGAAATATAATTATACCATCACTTGTACTAGACTTCGATGGCACCCAGTGCGAATTGTGATCTGTTAATTATTAGCTTCTTGTTTAAATTACTTGTGTTAGGTTTCAAGGTTTTCAGTCAAATGTATTTACATCCGTAGAACTTGCACACTTAAATGGGTGTGAACGTCTTGAGTTATAGGCAAGAAGTTTAACTACTTACGAGTATATAATAGACAGTGTATCTCCATCTCTCTTTCTTTCTCTATCTGTGATATTACTGATTTCTTTCTGATTTTCTGATTTCTTTCTTCTAATATATTACTGAAGAAAAATGATTGAACTGAAATCAGAACGGGTATTCATGTATTATAAGCATTGTATTGTGGTTATCAAAGGCGTGAGTAATAGAAAACTATGTAGTTCCCGTGGAAATTCTACAGTTGTGATTTGACTAATTGGAAATTATTTTAAAGACGAATGTATCAAAGATTTACGACGAATTATTGTTTTTAACATGAATATTTTTCATGACTTCTATATAATAATACACAGTTTGTTGCTTGCTTGCTTGGTCCGTCTCTCTGTCACGCTCTTAAGGATTTAGATAGGAGAAAATTCGGTATATATTGTAAGCTTTGTATTATGGATACCAAAGGCGCATCCTTCGATGTGAAAGCTCCTTCGCAATGCTCGCGTCCACTGAAAATCAAACATAAAAATAATTGAGAAACACATGAATTTTTATGCGTGGGTCTACTAGTATATACAGAACTTTTATTTTGTATCTTATCTACTGATAACATGGCCGTGTAGAAGAAGAAGGCTAATAGCAGAAAATATGTTGTATTTTATAGTAATCCGGTGCCTTTGGTATCCACAATACAATGCCTATAATACATATGTATGTACACGTTCTGATTTCAGTTCCTTCATTTTTCTTCGGGAATAAATTGAAAGAAATAGGACGGACAAAAAGATAGGGATGGAGACGAGTGTCTCCATATAGAGGGTCTTATGTGCAGCCCACGGCCTCCTCTAATTATAATTACAGCGTTATTTTAATTAGGGGCGTCATTCACTGAAAAATAGAGGTAATTATTTCTAATTTTAAGCAAATGATGCCCCTTCGTTGTCAGTTGGATACCTCTCAATCCCACAGTGTTCCACTTTGTTTTAAAAGCAGCATAGGTGAGATTCTTCGTTTTTCGTACTCGACAAAATCAAGAGTTTTGAAATAAAACTTCAACGAAGACAATTTGAATACGTACGTATCAACTATCGACGTGCTTTTTTCCAGTAAGATTCTATAAATCGTAAATCTCTACCTGAGGTGGTTCGTGCCTAGAAGCGTACCACCGAACCCAGATTCTAAGATCATCCTCGCAGTTATCGCAGGGAAGAACGAGCTGGAACGTTTCCAATCGTTTATTATAAAGATGATACAGTAGACTCGTAGAACAATACTGAAAAGCTAAGCGAAGTAGAACGTCGTAGCAGATTGACTGGTAATGGCAATTTAGGAGAATTAAGGGATTGAGGGATTAAGGGATTAAGAATTAAGAATTAAGGAGAACTTAGGCCGACGACTACACTTCGAAAGTTCGAATGAGTATAGTCCGCCTTCGAATCAGGGCTTCGGAGATGAGCGACACGTCGTCTCCACGTGACACAGTCCTGACCCCGACCGAACATCATACGACCGAGTCAGCGAAAGCTTCAAGCTAGTTCTCGTTCCGCTTAGTCAGCAACCATAATAACATAAAACACACACATGTGGCATGAATTCCTGCGGGGTTAGTGACCTGACACCACAATATAACCTCAAAATAAATCTTCATTAATTTTTCCCGGCCTAATACTAAAAGCGCAATACACGAGGGATGGAATGCAAGTATATATAGGAGTTGATGGGTATTAAAGCATGCTTACTCTAAACTTATTCATGCAACTTAGCCGAACGCATGAACAAACGGACGAATACACAACCGTATTAATATTATAGATGTTAGAATACCAACTGTAAGCTCTTATATGCGAAGAAATAAATGTCACAATCGTTATAAGTCTATGTATGTTATAGTTATTAGTCGATGGTCAACCTCCTAAACTAGTTAATAAAAAGAAACAGATGAATTTTATTGTGTAAATATGTATTACTGACTTTTTTGTGTTTTCATAGTTATTTATGAACCGGGTTTAAAATCCAAGTGCAAATAATTTATTTCTTCAGCCTAAACAGCTAGTAAGACATGGAAATAGTTCACAGTTTTTTATAAATAATTCCAAAACAGACCACATTTTGTATATCACGGAATCATGTCTGTTTGGTTGATCCATTTAACCGAGATGAACTTCTCGATCACAATTAGACATCCGGAATATGTAGAGTCAGGATCAGATATAATAAACTAAGTCACAAATTGCGTCTGTACCCCCATGCATTGGTGACTTGTTCAGAAGTTTGGAATTGAAAAGCTCTAGGAGTGTCTGGAGTAGCTAAAAGAGGTTATAAGAATTTAGGGTTGTGTGGTCAGAGTTGGTCACAAGAACATCTAAGTAAGAGCTCGAATCATCAGCTCAATGTGCACAATCCATTCCTTTTCTTTTGATTGTATATGTAAAGACTTAATGAAAATAGGTAGTTCTGCACTGCAACTCGTCCAGGTCTTTTCTGTCTCAAACTGACCCAATTTCAACAAACTCAACCGCGTCAGGAGTCATCACCGCGGAAACCTGCACTACTTGCAGGTCTACTGAGTTTCAGAGCAGCATAAAAATTTCTAATGAAATTGTCGAAGAAAAATATACCAAGGGTAAATTTTGTACGCTACAAGTCTTGTAACGTGCAAACCAAAGGGTCAATGACGACTTAATCTTCCTAATTTCCTATTTAGGGCTCTGGATGATGCAAAACGCTATAAGGAAGTGATTTTATGTAACCGACTGTTTACTACCAAACTTCGAGTCTATGAATTTCGAACGTATATCATTAAGAACCTGAGGATCACTTGTGATCAAAGCACGGTCTTATTGATTTGGGCAAACGATTTATGCGCACTTCACGAACAATAAAATAAACATGTACATGCCAACCTTAATTAAAATCCTTTTTAGCTAACACTCAATAGTGTGGAATGTAATTTTAAGTTATTGGTGTATTGTGGCTTGTCACAAGTTACCCCGTTAATATTTTCTCTTATCGTTGTGACATGCGCTTGTCATTTGTTCATGTGTAAAGCTTCTTCGTTACAATTAGAGGTCTCTCATACTTGATGTTCTCCTCCTGACCTCCGATGGCAGTATAGGTGATTGTTTAAGTGCTTCTCTCCTTACCCCCCACAATCATACTAAGTCAAGTTCCACCTCCATTAATCCAAAAAATGTAAATAAATAGAACATCTACTCAAACTACAAGTTGTAATTTGCTTACAGCTCTGATGGAAGCAGCAGACTGGGATGCCACTAGTGAGGGTCGACAGGCGGAGGGTGACCAGCCGGCAAAAGACGCTTCCCAACCGAAGGATTCCAGCGCGCGGCGGTCTAAGGTCACGGACGAGCAAACAGCGACCGACCACGAAAATTTAGAAAAAAGTGATATTGCCGATGCGCTGCTCAACAATTTTCTGCAGAGCGAGAACGATAACTACACAATTTTCTCTTTTGTATCGGGAGTGAACAACGAGGTGAGGTTGGGTAATACGAATCAGTAAAATTTTCTTGGAGGCTTTCTACTCGACTTGTAAACAGGATCATGAATTACTTTCCTTTAACGGTACACTGACATTAACGCGTCGAATGATGTGTATCTCATCTGATGCATTTGGTGTGATTTAAAACTAGTAATATTGTAGTGCACATGGTTAGTAAGAAGTTTAAGGTGTGAGATCAACTGGTTTCTGTAACGTTATTCTTACAATATGTCTCTCAAATGTAAATTTTCATCGGTATCAGGAGATAGTTATAAAAATATGTATATCCTTGAGCAATGTACTCTACAGCGTGAACTTAACACCCTTCAATATGTTAATTGAGCACCCTCTATTTCAATCATAGTTACTTTGTAACAATAGAAATGGCAACAAATCTCGCAGTTGCGTCGGACGAGATTTACATTTCTAACAGATGCGGTATCAGATTGCATAAATGAAAGAAGTACTTAGAGAATTGAGTGTTTGAACTCGAAACTTCACTGCGGTACTAGAAAAACTGAAATCGAGGAGAAATTTTTTTGCTTTTAATCGAGTGAATGCTTGGAGCATCATGGGCCTCAACTTTAGGGATAGTGTCTACAATGTTGCAACTTTTCTTCCTTGCCGTTCCTCTTCTTTAGTTCGTTCTGCCGTCCGTAATTTGAGTATTTTTAGTGCATGACCTGATGTGTGGGTTTAACTTCCGTTACTTTACATAAAAAACAGAAAATCTGCTAGCACTATGAGGGAAATATTACATTTTGTGAACAAACAAACATGAATTATTTACATCATGACATAAATATATCCTATCGTGTGAATACCGTTCTTTCTGACTCTATTGTATTTAATTGAGAGAAATAATGGCAGGCCAGCGGAGTGATCGGAGAGATCGCTCATCTGAAGCAGGAATTGCAAGACCTGCAGCAGCAGCAAACTGCAGAGCAACAGAGGACTTTGCATGCCTCGACCACGTTGCAGGTATTTGCATACAACAATTTTTTCCTTGTTTCTTACTTTATCTTCAAGTTTCTTGCTGTCAGTACACGAACCCGAAATTGAATTCACGAATTAGAGCTTCAAATGGCCTGCTCTACTTTATTCTTCGAAGACGGAGTCAGCCAATGCTGAATATCAGAAACCAAAATTAGTTAATACTGAATTTGTGAAAGCAGAGTCAGCCAACGCTGAATATCAAAAAGCAGAGCTAGTCAACGCTAAATATCAGAAAGCAGAGCTAGTCAACGCTAAATATCAGAAAGCAGAGCTAGTCAACGCTGAATATCAGAAAGCAGAGCTAGCCAACGCTAAATATCAGAAAGCAGAGCTAGTCAACGCTAAATATCAGAAAGCAGAGCTAGTCAACGCTGAATATCAGAAAGCAGAGCTAGTCAACGCTGAATATCAGAAAGTAGAGCTAGTCAACGCTGAATATCAGAAAGCGGAGTCAGCCAACGCTGAATATCAGAAGGTAGGGTGAGCCAATACTTCGTATCAGAAGGTAGGGTGAGCCAATACTTCGCATCAGAAGGTAGGGTGAGCCAATACTTCGTATCAGAAGGTAGGGTGGGCCAATACTTCGTATCAGAAGGTAGGGTGGGCCAATACTGCATATCAGAAGGT
>VCRD01000783.1:159034-173643 GCA_006783055.1 Trinorchestia longiramus
GCTCCCCGCTGGGTCACAGCGCCATCATGGAGTCCCTGTACCGATACATTGCTCCCCAAGCCAACTGATGTGCTGCACTTGATGTGCTGCATCTGATGTGCTGCATCTGATGTGCTGCACTTGATGTGCTGCACTTGATGTGCTGCAGCTGATGTACTGCAACTGATGTACTGCAACTGATGTACTGCAACTGATGTACTGCAGCTGATGTACTGCAGCTGACGTGTTGCAGTAACGGACTCTCAGACAATGATTAAGACATGGACGCCATGAGGTGATCACTAAGTGATAGTCGCACACAGGCAGCATTTCATTTTCAATTGCGAGCCTCAAACAGGTTTACAGAACGCAACCATTCTTGCAAAGCATTCAAAATATGTCCGTAAACAAAAGATCATAGCGAAGTACTTTTGAGTTCTAGCTGGCGAACCTCATGGCATGTCAACGCACGTGTGCTGAAGAGAGTGGGAACAAAACAATTTGTATGCATGGGTTTAGTTACATTAATTGTACGTACATACGAGCCAGGCTACCTTGCGAATTCAATTGAAGATTGCTGAGTTTCTAACCAGTAGGAGTAATTGGTGAAATTGAATTTCATGCACTGTAGTTAACTGTACGAGTTGAATTCCTTGACTTGTGCCGAGATTTCCAGAAACTTTTTTCCTCACTAAATGATATTCTTTAATGATTCATTATCGTAATGTAGCGCACTTGTAGTTTGTGTTCACCATGTTTACTGTCGGAGAATAACTTTATCACAGTTTTTAAAATAACCTAGTTTTTATGAATGATTTTTGTTCAAGTGCACAAGCCTGACGACGGCTGAAGATGGTACGCTGAAATACTGCACAGAGAGACAAGGTCGGGAAGCGAACTAGAGTTTCTTCAATGCCACGGCCAGATTAACAGGGTTCCTACGAGTTCGTTTGTTTCAGAGGCCTGCATTTGGGCATTATTGCTGAACCAGGCCGAGTTATCCAGCGTGATCACTGATGACTTCAAATTTTAAATTTGTTATGCAAGAATTTTAAGGTGTTAAATTTTACTCGATTATTAATAGAAATTGCATGCTACTTGATTTTCCTTCCTCATAGAGCAACAGCTGGAACAATGAAAAGGAGTACCGAGAATTAAACTTTGGACTGCGCTTATGACCGCATAGGATTTACTCAATTAGAGCGCTAAACATGCACACAGTTCTGAAGACTGTTATTCTTTTTCCAGCTTTACTTCGTCATTTTATTCAAGCGCAAATATTTTCTTTTTTCTTCATTTGTCGTTTACAGAAGAAATATTGGATGTAATTTTGATTCATTACTTTAAATAGGACAGGGTGCGGTAACGTAATTTTCTTTTTTCCTAATTTTTTGAAAGGCAAAAAAAGAAGTTATGTTGCTTAACCCTGTAAATGCCAGCGAACTAAACTTAGCAAGAAATTAACCATCCAAATAATCAAACATTTGATGACTGTACTATAGTTTTCATTTTTATTAATTTTTAATCAATGACAATGACCGAAGGCATGATTTTGAAGCCTGAATATTTCAATAAACGAGACAGATACGCCTTAGTGTACGAGCATCCCCTTCTACATTCAATGTCCACTTAAAAATCTGGAAATTTATGAGTTTACTGAACACGAGGGGGTACTGTCACATGGGATCACCTTCGCTTGTCTTACCGAAGGGAAATAACAGTTTTTAAAGTTTTATGATGTACTTATTTAATAAATACCAAATTAAGTACAAAATAACTAACTAAATAATTAACAAACTAATGAAAAACTGTGACGGGCTTAATACCCTAACCCAAATGAAAAACGATACAAAGGTTGAAAGGGGAGTTCCAATTCAGGTGAAGAGGTATCCAGTGCTAGCTCACGCAGTCATTACCTGTAGACTCCAATACAGACGCATGTTTGATTGGTGGACGGGGTTCTACATCAGCAAATGAACTGCTGCTAACCCATAGAAGAAATACATGTTAGAAATACGAAATATATGTTTATTTTGTCAGTTTTAAGTTTCAACAAAGTGCAGCAGAGAGACAAAGTTCACTTTATTATCGAGAAAGAAGTCAAATAGAGATGTCATGAATAAAAGAATGGAAACCTGTAAAAATCACTTCTAGGTTAAGCAGCTCACAACGCCACGAATTTACTTCCTGTAGTACAGGGTGTCCATAAAGTCTATTTGTAATTCAATAAGTTGACTAATAATATATATATATATATATATATATATATATTTGCAATTCAATAAGGAAATAAGAAGAGACATGTGTAAAAATTATTGCAAAATGAGAATTGGATATTGAAGTGTTTTATGCTAAATAATGCATTTCTACTCGTACATGAGAATTTATTGCACGGAGTACGCAAAAAAAACTCAATTTCTTGTCATGTTTGCTGTAGCAGTGCCTCATCAATGGTGGCAATGGTATTAGTAAACCTTTGCAGTAAGTCAGTAATATGTGGCATCTTTGGTCGAGGCCCGATATCTTTAAAATATCCAGATAGAAACGAGTCCACCAGGGAAGGGATACCTGATGAACTAAGTGGTCAAACAATTGGCCCATATCTTCAAATCCACCAGTCCGGAAATGTTTTATTGAAAAACCTGCGAGCATGCAGCCCCCAATGTGGTGGGCACAATCTTGCTGGACAATGATGAGTAATAGAAGGGCATCTATTATAGTTATGGTGCTACATACACTGCTGGTCAAAATGATAAGACTAGTTACGAAGTATCAAAATTGGAATAATTTTGAATAATTTGAAATAAAATTGTTGTGAGCAGTTCTAATATAGGTTAGATAAATAATGGATAAGCAAACAAGTAGATCCTTAACATTTTATCACAGAAAAAGAACAGAAATGAAGCTTTAGCTAAATAAAACTAGTCAAAATTACTAGACAAAACTATAAATTTATGAATAGATTTACATAGAATGTTACAAAAGCATTTTAATAACTAGTGAATCTTCCATTATTATTATTATTATTGATTACTTGAAAAATTCGCTTGGGCATGCTGGTTACAAGCTTATATAAGAGGTCCACTGGGATTTTACCCCAACTATCGAACGCAGCCTTACGAAGACCCTCTTTGGTCTCAAATTGTCATCCATCTTTATAAACTTCTTTGGCCATCCATCCCAAAAATTTTCGATCGGGCTGAGATTTGGAGAACAGGGTGAATGGTCCAATAGTTGGATATTATTGATATCAAAGAACTGTTTCGAATGGCAAGCGTTGTGGACTGCTGCATTGTTTTGTTGGCAAATCCAGTTTTCTCCACACATCCTGGGACACTCAGTGAGGATAGAAGCACGTTCAAGCATGGTGACGTATCCGACAGGCGTTTGGCGACCTTCCACAAGCTGTAACTCACGCGTCCCATTGAAACAAAAAGCTCCCACACCATCAATGATCCTCCGCTATGTCTTGTTGAATAAGTTTCATTTGGAACAGATTTGTCATACTAGTAGTGCTGAAACTAGAGGTTAAACTTTTTCTAGTCAGAAAACACAACTTTCTTCCATTTTTCTGCATCACATGTTTGGTAATCTACAGCAAATTGCATGCGGGAGGCTTTATGGCGAGGAAGATTGTTCTACAATCGTTTCAATTTATTAAAACACTTATTATTTAAATGTCGCCATATTATACGAGAATTACAGTCTGCATTATTATTTGCTTTTATTTGCCTTGAGGTTATGTTAGTATTTTTAACCTCCCTTCTTATTCGTCTTTCAAGAGCAGGAGTCATCTTCTTGGGCGACCGGTCGATTTTTTCGTTCCATATTCAGTAGGATTTTTCAAGAAGTTTGTGACAACAGTTTTACTCTGATTTAATTCACTTGCAATTGCTCTATGTGACATGCAACGTTTTTCAAGTTCCAGAATTCTACTCTGCTCATAATGTGTTAAAATTTGTCCTCCAGCCATATGGAAATTAGTCGACAGTGTTAGTAATCAGCCACGTAAATTCTCACATTGTAAGCTTTTTCGTGCAAATGTCTGATTTGTTTACATTTTGCCAAAGAAAACTGTATGTCAATCATGGTCTTATAATTATGAACAGGCATAATGAGATGCTTTTCATTTCCTGGCGAATAAAATGTTAGGTACAACATTCACGGCATACGGTCGATGAACTTTCATTACTTAAAAGTAAAAGAATATCGCTGAGAATATTCCTTCATTCGTCATACGATGTTGTCTCTTAAGGAAGTTACGTCAAAATGAACTTCAGATTACTGTCTCTATAAGACAAATCATGTTTAACACGTTGCCTCCGATTGCTTGGCCGTGTACATAAATCTTCATTTTGTACATATTATTACTAGAAGGCGCTGTAAAATTTACAGAACCTAACCTAAGTGGCCCACATACGTACCACTTCGGAGTCAACATGTTAAGGAATCATGTCCAACACGAAGTTAAAGCGTTACGAGTGCTGCTGCTAAGAGTTACAGTGTGATGGTTATCATTTCAATGCTCTATTATGTTTTATATGTGTGCGTGATTGATTGAAATCTAAAAGAAATCCTAAAATATTCACTTGAATATACAGAATTTTCTGTAATGCATAAAGTTTCATGCCTACTATGTGACTAATAATTATTTTGATAGTTAAATTCATAAAAGTATACTCAGGAAAGATTGCAGGCTTTTCATTTAATGGAACTTTGCTGACACAAACCTTACACGCCTTTGGTTTCTGTGTTCATCTCCGCTAATTTTTTTATGTTAACCTTACAGTGCATTATTATACAAGTCATTGTTTAAAATTTAATATCTTGCTTTTATGAGCTTCTGAACTAATCGTACAGACAGAATTTTGTTTATCTCTCAACGTTACCATGGTGACGCGTCCATGCGTCATTGTTGCTATAGCAACCGTCTTCCTGAGACTACTGCAAGCAATAGAAGAACACAGGGTCTTCTCTAATGAACGTAAAATAAATCATCACAATGGTTAAAGGTAAGACAACGTTTAATGAAAGTTACAAATATGATAACCGTTATTTTTTAGGTGAGGATTTTTCCTCCTTTTAGTCCCTATGCTTATTAGACCCAGATATAGTTTTTTATAGTAATGGACTATGTGTGTGTTGATAATTTTTAGATAGTTGTAGTTGTATGTACAGAACTCTTAATTTTCAATTTCCATTATTACGTATTGTAACGACTCACTAATATTTAGAATTGAGCGTTTCTTGTCTTCCGTAGGAGCCACCCATAACAGCTCCAACAAAGTGAGCAGAATTAGTTCTGAGAAATGTTTTCATGGCTTAGTTTGAGAATCATTTCTGTGCAACCGACGCACCTGCAAGCGACTGCTGAATTGTCTCGAAAGGGGTACTTATCATTTCATCTACTTACTCGTGTTTTCAGTCGCACCGTGTTATGGTGGCTAAGTTCTGAAGGATATAACTGTTCGCTCTTAATGCTGCTTTACCTAGTCATAAAATGATATTACTTATAGCATGCCTCGTAATATTATCAAATAACCAATTAATTGCAACCAATCCTTGCAGAATTTCTAAATATTTTACGTCAAAATTAGTCTTAAACATTTGTTTGACATTTGATTGCATAGCAGTCTCCAATTTCCGATACGAATGTTAATCGATTCTCCGATTGTTCGTGTGATAGAGGTGAAGAATGAAAATAAAGTCTTTTAGGAACTTTGCATACCTAAGTTTTCAGAGAAGCGGAGGTTTTATTATACACTTAAATTGGGATTATCGATACAAATTCAACAAACCCAATTTCGAAATTTTAATCGCGGTTACGAGTGAGTCAGTTTTACGGAATTTAACATCTGGAATTTCAATTATTACAATATCTGTCAAAATATTATACAATTTCAGGTTTGAAAGAAGTGAAATAGTGCAAATAACGAAAAATGTGTTTTTATTCTTGAAATGCACATATGAAACTATGTTGGTCCATTTCATTTCCATTCGGCAACATGAATTGGATGGATGAGCATCGCTCACGTTTTCATTGTAGAAGAAACATTCATTAATGGACAACGAAACCTATACGAATGTGGCAGATCATTTTCCCTGACCCTTTATTTTGCTGCTTAACTTGAGCTGCTGAGAAAACTTCAATGCTATGGAATTTCTCCGACTGAATGTTCTACACTTGAAATCAATCAATCATGCACATATAATGCCAGTTAATTAGTTTCATTTTAATCTTAATTTTCAGTTTAAGTGCTGAAAAATTTCCTTTATAACTTTCATGTAGCGCTTCACACGCATAATTTACCTCTCAGTTCAAGAAAAAAAAAGTTTGTCGTTTCCAATGAACTGCATTTAAGCAGCATTTCAGATTTAATACTAAGCGGAGTTAAAGTTTGTGGACAATATTGATATATACGTTTATGTTGCAGTTACCTTATCGATGGTGCGCTCCAGAGCAGAACATAACGAAGGAATGGTGACCAGTTTAGAGGAGTTATCCCTGCACCAGTTGGACATAACTGATCTGGGCCAATTGCCTGTTTGGTGTCCGAGACTGAAGATACTTCTCTTGCAGGGTAACCTTCTAAGTCACCTTGGTAAGTGGCAGTAGAACCAATTTCTATCAAAAGTGTCCCCTGCCAGAAGTCATTGAACATTTAACGTAAAAAGTATCTGAGTTGCTTAATACCATTAAAACTCTCTTCAATGATTTTTGCACGTGATAGCACAAGCAATGCATCCAAGTGCTGAAATAAATATATATGCGTTTGAATTACTCAGCAATATATATATTTTTAAATAATATAGAAAAACAGTATCAAGTATTCAATTTATTTAAAAATGTAGAAAATATTTCTTCTTTCACTTACTTTAAGTCAAGTGAAAGAACAAGAAAACATGACTCACTGTACCTTGAAAAGTATGTTTTCATTATCAATAAACAGTGTGCACCTTCACAAGCAATTGACTAACTTGTAGGTGCATGATGATACATCTTGGAGCACGTTAGGGGACACCAATGATACCTGAAGGAAATTATGCCAAGTGAAAACATAGGCAGTATGAAATAAGCATCGTTAAAACTAGCACCGAAGTCTTCTATTGTAAATAAAACCTAGGAAACTTTTTTTATAATGATTACTGGCACTAGCATCAGAGAAGTCATGCAGTATATCACGTTCAAGTGCATTTTCTTTAGTCAATGAATTTTCGGTAAAGCTAACTTTCGTATATGAAAATAATACTGATACACAAATCGGTTCAAATGCTGAAGTATCATTTCAATCTTGTTTTTTCTGTTTTTTTAAAGGATCTATAGTCTGATCTGTTAATTATTTTTCCAAGAATTTGAAATAATATTATAAGTGTTTCCTGAAAATAGAAACATGGTATTACAACATGTTCACTTTTTAATAAATCCATTCTTGACTGCGAGATCAAATTAGACTTGATACTTCGCTCAAGCAATTCTCGAAGACTACATTTTTTTCTTTAATTTATTTGTTCTAATGCAGAGAAATCCATTGATACGCGATATCTTCATAGTTATTGATCATATAGTTTGAAAAACATAAAGAATATCACATACATAGCTTACGATCATTCAAGGTTTAGTGCATGCGTGTTCTTCTATATGGGGGCATTGTATGATACCTTCTTAACTCACCGCTACCTGAGTGGCTGTACGGTTCGTGAGCCTCAGTTTAGAACTACTGTATTAAGTTCAGGCTTAATAGAAACCTTCAATAACTGCGAAACACTGTGTATGTCAACGGACGGAGGATGGGCTGAACTTTTGAAACAAGTTTAACGACTTGAACTTGTTCAAATTCAACAACAATTATTGGGTCTCACATCGCAAATGTTCTCTTGCTTATTTGGTGTGTATCATTAGGAAAAGATTACTCGAAATTTACTTAGCACATGCCGGGTTTTTGTCTTATGATAGATTGCACTTTAAAGAATGAAGAAAATTCTATCAGGACGCACATTTTTCCTCATTGCTTATTTCAAATAAAAAGTAGTATTATTCTATCTCAACATGCCTTCCTTCACCTTGCACCCTAACTTACCGCAGGTGTTGGGGCAGTGTTTTAGTTTTTATCATTTACCGTGGTTAAAGACGAAAATGTTCCGGCTAGTTTACCCAGAAAAAAGACTGCTTTATCTGGGGAACTGATCAAGCATGTTCTTTTCATATATCCTCCCGTTTGTGCAAACACCTAGGAAGAATTTTACATTTGTCTGCTTCATAGTTTTTCATACTGTATTGAAATGTACGTTTCATTTGTCAGAAGAATAAAAAATTGCTACTAAATTCGCCAATTTTTGCAGAATAATAAAAAAGATTATTGAATAGTAGAATCTCAAGTCTGGTTTCACGTTTTCCTCCATAATCCACTGTTAAGTCATGAGGTTTCATTATTGAACTTAACGATTGTAAACGTTTTTTTTACTTGGCCTAAAACTAATTCGTTGTTCATCTGCAGTTGCCATCGTATATGCACTTATAAGAATAGTTCACACTTATACAGGGTGACCCATAAGTAAGGTACCTTTTTAAAATTATTATAGCTATTAAACTAAAAATGGTAAAGAGATTTGGTTAATTTAGAATAAAAGAAAAAATTTCAAAGTTTAATATAAATTTATAAATGAAACAATAAAATATGTTTACCCATGGAATACAATATCTTTCAAATGACCTCCATTATTAGTCAAACAATGGCGTGCTCTTTCAACGGTGCTGTTCATTACTTTCCTTAATGTCTCTGGTGGAATGTTGATCTCTTGAATGATGTTTAGTTTCAATTGCTGTAAAGTATCAGGCATTTCAATGTAAACATTTTCCTTTAAGTATCCCCAGAGAAAGAAATCAGGAGCACTTATATCTGGAGATCGAGGCGGCCACGGTATATCACCAAAACGAAAAATTATTCTGTTTGGAAAAATTGTTTGTAACGTTTGCATTGTTTCTTTTGCTGTGTGCGCTGTAGCTCCATCTTGTTGGAATAAGGAAATATGCCTCATCAGTCATTATTAACACTTTGACACCGAAGTGGTACGTATGTGTACCACTGAGGTTAGGTTCTGTAATTTTTTCAGATCCTTCTAGTGACTATGCGCACAAAGTGAAGTTTTACACCAATCGGGCAATCGGAGGCAACGTGTTAAATTCTTTACAAAGTTTTCATTTTCTGCAAGTTGCAGAAATCTATTCACAAAATCTAATCGCTTCTGGTAGTCCATAGGATGGAGTTCTTGAGTTAATTGAATTTTTTATGGATGATACTTTAGATCTTTTCCAAAATACGTTGCAGTGAGGTGCGTGAAATTCTCAGTTGAATTGAACGTCTCCTAGTTGACGTTTTGTGCCGATCAGCAACACTCGTTGCAACAAGCTGAATTGAAGCACCAGTTCGTATGGTCCGTGGTCTGCCACAACGTTGTCTGTCTGTTGTTGTCCCAGTTTCTCTACATTACAACACCAGTTTTTTTTATGCGCTACTTCGAAGGACTTCTTTCAACACCATCAATATTCCTGTAATTCCTCTGAATTGCAGTAACTGAACAATTACATCGGAAATAAAGCTCCACTATTTTTGCTCGTTGTTCCATTGCGTAGCGATTCATTTTGGGGGGTGGATTTTATCAATTTTTTGGGCAATATGTTTTGATTGCCGGTAGACTTGATACAGTGGTAGAAAACTTTGAAATCTTGCTTATTCATTCTGAATTAAACAAATCCTTTTACCATTTGTAGTTTTATAGCTATAATAGGTTTAAAAAGGTACTTTACTTATGGGCCACCCTATACTTGCACATTCAGAAGAGATATGAAATGTATAATTTTTCTCTGGTGTAAGTTAAATTAAATGGAGCAGCTACAAAATCAGAGGTAAGAGGAAAATTTTGCATGGCTAGCTGTTCACTAGTTTCATCGTTCTTGTCCTCATTTTGAATGGCGTGTTAATACTGTCGCAAAGTTAGGTATTCAAGCCATTCAATTTTTGGTCTATCAGCGTCAAGTCTCACAGTTTCCTACTGGCAAGTGACACTTTACCATATCGTTTAACACGGTGCCTCCGATTGCCTGATTGGTGTAAAACTTCACTTTGTACGCATAGTCACTAGAAGGATCTGAAAAAATTACAGAACCTAACCTAAGTGGTACACATACGTGTTAAAACTATAAAACGTGTTAAAAATATATACTAATTCGGCTGAGAAGTAAATAAGTTTGAATTCAAAGAAAATTCCAGTACGTTCATTGACTCTGCTATGAAGCTTAAAATTGTGCTGCTCAATTTTTTGGTGAGGTGAAAATCACACTTGATACATAAAGATATGAAACACTTCACTCTTCATCCTTGTTGAAGAAATTCATTTGGGCTTCAGGTATGATACAACGCTAATTATTTCGTTGGTAAATGTTTCCTTTTAGGCAAGATAGGTCGGCTACGAGAGTTGGAGTACCTCAACGTGGCTCTGAACAATCTTGAGGAGCTTACACCCTCCATTGGCCAGTGCGAGAGCCTGTCCAAACTTGACCTCATCTCGAACTTCATAACGGACTTGGAGCACACCGTGTCTATACTGCAAAAACTACCGGACCTCACCGAATTGTGAGGATCAATTATGCTTGGCCTAACTTAACACGTTTGTTGCGATTGCATGATTGGTGTAAAACTTCACTTTGTACGCATAGTCGCTAGAAGGATCTGAAAAAAATACAGAACCTAACCTATGTGACCCACCGGTGGGTCGCATCGCAACAACCGTGTTAACACGTTGCCTCCGATTGCCTGGCCGGTGTAAATCTTCACTTTGTACATATTATTACTAGAAGGCACTGTAAAATTTACAGAACTTAACCCACGTGGCCCACCTACGTACCAATTTGGAGTCAACGTGTTAAGCGGTAATCTAACACTATTTGCATGAAGCTTCGATTTCCTTCTTCATATCTGCTGAGTCTAGGTAGAGACGTTCATTTTGCAAATCGCGCGTCGAATAAATTTCGTGTTTAGAAGGGGGCTCTTTGAGCTACTAGTTTAACAAGTTGACTCCGAAGTGGTACGTATGTGGGCCACGTAGGTTAGATTCTGTGAATTTTACTGTGCCTTCTAGTAATAATATGTACAAAGTGAAGATTTACACCGGCCAGGCAATTGGAGGCAACGTGTTAAAGAAAGCTTTCATTCTACTTTAAAATTATTCTGGCTTTTGTCAATGTTCAGAGCGGAGGATAACCGTAATTAGTTGATCTTAGTATTCCTGACGTAATTCTTCACGAGGTGACACTTGTTCATAGTTTTCAATGAAAACTTACTCGCCGCTATTGCTTACTCACACATGTGCAAGTGAAGAAAATTCAACACTCCAGGGAGTAGTTAGTGCAACTATGAACCTCTAAACGTTGAAGTGTCAGAAAGCTCAGTTTCTCCTTGAATATTTAATAAATAATGTATTAGTAGAGTAGGTAACTTGAAGGATTCCAATTTGGAGGAGCACATTTATTTTTAAAAACGTTGCCAGGCTGTAAGTACATAGAAGTACCTTATGGAGAGTTTTCATCGGTCGGAGGTTCATGCATCTAGGTTTACAGAATTCCAATGCCTATTGAATTACCCGCTCTTTCTCGAGTAAGCAGAAAAACTAACTAACCTTTCATTTTTATTAGTAACGCATACTGCTCATAAAAACTCATTTCCTTGATTTTCATAAAAAATTAGGGTATTTCATTTGAAATCGTACGAGGTACTAGCATTTATGCTAAGAACGGCCAATGTTTGCTTGCATACCAAGTTTCAGTTTTTGATTCTTTACACTTTTATTTATCTTAGTTCAGACTCATAACAAAATGCGACCAAAATATCAGCAGTCTTTACTCTTCCTGCAACTCTGAAAGCGAGCAAGTTTGTCGTTCGGTTTGAGGCTTCGGAATGCCTGACGAAGCTGGCTTCATTATAAAATATTAGTTGTATAAAATGGACTTTTCTGAGTAAGTCTAGGATAAATAATACATAGGTACTACTAAATTTGGGGAGATTTTTGACAGTGTGTAGAGAAGTATTTTGATGTAAACCTTTGTTATATCTCTAATGCACATGGGTCGTCACGAACACCTTGGCTAACGGGTTACATGAATTATGATGAAATAGAATAGAATAGAATACGGCATTTGGTCGATTCTTTCGTTGCCATCAGAGTCCCATACGGTGTAAAGTAAAGGTACCAATCCCGCACTTATACCTCACACACAGTGTCGTTTAGTCCCATACACGTAGTTAGAGGCGTATTTGAGGTCAGGTTTATCTGCTGTCTGAGCGTATTTTTAGTTACTATGAACAAGTAAAACACGAGCCCTGATGTAACTGAGCACTTTCTCACAGGAAGAAATAAGCATCTAGTGCGATGATGTTCGCTTATAGAATGAAAATAATTAAATCAAATTACGGGAGTTTTCGACTCCATTATTTGCGTTGGTTCTCTTCTTTGCCAAATAGCCGTCTCAACTATGCGAAAGTTTTATTGAAGACTTTATAATAAGCATTTTACTACACGCGTTTGTGTGACCAAAGGCATTTTAGTGGTTAGAACAAAAGTTGTTAGAACAAAAATGAAAAATTTAATCAGTTGACAATTTCCAAATGAAATTGTCTAATTTATAATTTATCATCCGCTGTTAAATTAAAACTTCGAATTTAATATAGTCGAAAAGTGAAATATAATGTATACCTTGAAATTAATTCTACGAATGTTCTACATGGTTATTTTCAGATACCTCATGGGAAACCCTGTGAGTTCCTATGAAGGTTACCGGAGTTACGTCATAGCTTCATTACCAGGTAACGTTAACGTTAATTCTGCTTTTTACATGGCCGCACAGCAGCATTTAAGATCTGGCTTTAGAGAATTATAATGAATCAAAGTTCTGGCAAGGAGTTAAAAGATCGTTCAATCGTGATCATGTTAGTCAAGGAAATGGTTACATCATAATAATCATAACACCAATTATTTCATTGCAATGCTTATCTTGCCAACTAATTTACATTTTTGTCCTAACCTCCAGAGTTTTATTTATATCAGACCAAGTAGAAATTCTACTCCTCCTAGTCATGTAAAGTTACGCTGAGTTTGGCATGTTCATTGCAATGTTCATTGCATTGCTTGGCACGAATGTTCGTTGCTTAGGAACTTCAGTTTTCTCCCCACAATCTGTGAAACAATGTCAGGACTTTCCATCATGCATTCAGGCATGCAGGAATGACTGGATATTAGACTTCATGGATGCCTGAATGCCTGGCTACTCGAAATGTTAACTGGGTCATAATTAAAAGACTTGCATTTCTATAGTTTTTTGCTTTCGGCTATCATTAACACGATCAAATTCAGGCGTGATGAGAATAATGCTTTGAATTAGGTTTACGCGGATGTTTAGAGACTGGCATAGGGTGCAAGAGTTTCAACGTCTTTTATACACGGCTTGGAATTAATTTTCCTTCTGAGCTAAATTCGTGATTTTTAGTTTACGCTCATACCATATAATGAAAGAACTTTAGATTTCGATACAATCATTTTAATTAAACCTTCCTTTGAGGACACCGATTTGAAACACCAGCATTAGCATGACTTCATGCGAGTCTCAGAGTGAAGGCTGGACACGGGAACGCAAACCTATGATTGAGGATTGTTTTCATTGGAAATAAAAGGTGATATTACTTATTTCTGCAACAAGGACAAGAAATGAAAGTACAGTACATTTCATGGTAGAAAAATGATATATTTTATTAAAGTGTTATGTCCCTGAATTAAGTGTGTTCAGTAATTAGACCAACAAAACATGGTGCAGACAACACAAGTTGAGATAGACTGCCATTTAGGACGGTGGGGGAAAAATAAATGTATCCTGGAAACACTACAGCAGCAGTGCAGATCAAATGGTACTGGTACAGGATGTGTTATTTGTTCCTGTGTCACAGTTGAAATGGACACCAAATCACGCTACTGAAAAGTACACAAAAGGAAAACAAAGAACCCAGTTTAGAAAAAATTATGTAAGCTCGTAAACTCATGCTTGAAAATACAAGTAAAATAGTTTTTAATATCGAATTATAGCACACAATTAACCGGATTTATATGCCATTATTTAAATAACTCAAAAAACTCGACAATTATCCGTTTTATATCAAACAATTATTGTTTATGACAGTCTTTAGAGAATTAGTAATGTACGAAATAATAATGTTGCAAAATATAAATAGCGTTCTCTTGTTACTGTGTAATGAGGTCATGAAATATAATGTATGGAACACTTATTTTATATATCTTTATTCGAAAACGACCAGCATTTTTCAACGCAGTGAAATGACACCATTTAAAATTTTACAAGGAATCGATTAAATATGGTTTAAAACTTTCGAATCTTTTCAATTTTATTGCTAGTCATTTCACCATAACTCATATTTCATCATAGATAAAACAGGATCATAGTTCATTACTAAGTGAGGATAGCACCACTGTTTTGTACAAGGCAGGTTTGTGTGAGCTGGACGGCGACTGCATCATGCGGCACGAGCGCATCAGGGCTCTGCAGGACGTGAGGCACACGCGCTGCTCTG
>VCRD01000783.1:174988-202426 GCA_006783055.1 Trinorchestia longiramus
GGTGATATTACTTATTTCTGCAACAAGGACAAGAAATGAAAGTACAGTACATTTCATAGTAGAAAAATGATATATTTTATTAAAGTGTTATGTCCCTGAATTGTGTTCAGTAATTAGACTAACAAAACATAGTGCAAACAGCCCAAGTTGAGATAGACTGCCATTTAGGACGGTGGAGGAAAAAATAAATGTATCATGAAAACACTACAGCAGCAGTGCAGATCAAATGGTACTGGTACAGGATGTGTTATTTGTTCCTGTGTCACAGTTGAAATGGACACCAAATCATGCTACTGAAAAGTACACAAAAGGAAAACAAAGAACCCAGTTTAGAAAAAATTATGTAAGATCGTAAACTCATGCTTGAAAATACAAGTAAAATAGTTTTTAACATCGAATTCTAGCATACAATTAACCGGATTTATATACCATTATTTAAATAACTGTCAAAAAACTCGACAATTATCCGTTTTATATCAAACACCTAGTGTTTATGACAGTCTTTAGAGAATTAGTAATGTAAGAAATAATAATGTTGCAAAATATAAATAGCGTTCTCTTATTACAGTGTAATGAGGTCATGAAATATAACTTATGGAACACTTATTTTATATTTCTTGATTCGAAAACAAGCATTTTTCAACGCAGTGAAATGACACCATTTAAAATTTTACAAGGAATCAATTAAATATGGTTTAAAACTTTCGAATCTTTTCAATTTTATCACGAGTCATTTCACCGTAACTCATATTTTCTCATAGATAAAACGAGATCATAGTTCATTACTAAGTAAGGATAGCACCACTGTTTTGTACAAGGCAGGTTTGTGTGAGCTGGACGGCGACTGCATCATGCGGCACGAGCGCATCAGGGCTCTGCAGGATGTGAGGCACACGCGCTGCTCTGTGGCTGCTGCACAGCGAGATGCTCAGCGTGAGTACGGCAACGTCGTCTCGGGTCTTCTTTTGCAGCAAGCAGTGTGCACTTTGACTTAATTACCACACGGAATGTGTAGCAGAAATGTAATGTAGCATGAACAGTAATTAACTTGTCGTTGGCACAAGCAGTATACAGATATAATTATTTTTTGCAGAGAACTGTATATGAAGACATCATTTAATTTACCTCAAGCGTTATATGCAAAAAATGATTTATTTAGTCCAAACGTACGTACAATATCATACAGCAATGTATTTGTGACAAACAGAGTATAGATACAGAGATTTTTTTTGCGTCAAAAATATACAGAGGTACAATTTATTTGCCTTAGGCGATATAAATGTCCGATTTATTTACTCGCAGCAATTTGATGACACTAAAAGGCTTGTGCATTTTATCGCGTAGCTGAAGTTGTATGTGGCTCGAATCAAATATCCCTGACAAACGCACTCTTACAAGTCGCGTTTGTCGGAAAGGAACACTTAGAGACGTGTAGTGATGGTGTCTGTCTTCGTCAATATACCCTGGAAACTTAGTTTACTTAAGTAGCGTGAGAACTGGTCCGAGTTTCTGTTGTGGTTGTGTGCATTTTCATATTTTGTACGTAGTTTTTTATACTTGCCCCCAGTTTTTCTCTCTTGGATGTGCTCTACGAAGCCTGCAAGTAATCTTCCTTACGAGTCTTAGTTACTTTTTAGATCTATTTTTCAATAGCATCTAATCGAGATGAATTTATTGCCACGGATTATAGCAGGCATGAAAGGATAAGCTGGATTGGCATCATGTGGGGCTGTTAACATCTTCGATAATTGAACTATCACTTCTCAAACCGCAACTTTTAAAGTTGGATTCCATCGTTCTTCTGATTCTAATTCAAAGATTTTTATTCTGCCCCTATAAAAGGATTTGTAATTCTGCCCCTGTACGAGGATTTGTAATTCTGCCCCTGTACGAGGATTTGCTATTCTGCCCTTATACGATGATTTGTTATTCTGCCCTTGTATGAGGATTTGCTATTCTGCCCCCATACGAGGATTTGCTATTCTGCCCCTGTACCAGGATTTGTTATTCTGTCCCTATACGAGGATTTGCTATTCTGTCCCTATACGAGGATTTGTTATTCTGTCCCTAAACGAGGATTTGTTATTCTGTCCCTATACGAGGATTTGTTATTCTGTCCCTATACGAGGATTTGTTATTCTGCCCATGTACAGGGATTTGTTATTCTGCCCCTATACGAGGATTTGTTATTCTGCCCCTATACGGGGATTTGTTATTCTGACTACGGCTCGAAAATTCGTAATTATTCCTAACTTGGGAAACAAGCCAGTCAATTCTGAACTCAAATTAATTATTTGAAATTATCTTCAAATTGACTGCGGATGAACTGACTTTGAAAAGTGATTAAGTAATGGAAAGTCTTGAATACATTTTTTCAATTTGTGATTCTGGCCTCTAACTGTTTTTTTATATATTTGATTATTAAGATAATATATATGAACACCATTTTCCCAAACGTCAATGAATTTCTGCTATTTCAAGATATAAAACCCACCTTTTTCCATACCGAACAAAAAAGTATGTTACATCTTGCCATTCTTGTTCGACTGGAATTCTTGGAAGAAATTTGTGACAAGGACTATAAGTAATTTTGAACTTGATCGTAAATAATAATTTTTAAGCTACTCCCACATTTATCCTTGCAAGCCAATTAATTAAAAAGATAAGTAGACTTTTATGGGCAGTTCATTTTACCCTTTTCTGCATGTCTTTCTTTTTGTACTTTTTCTATGAATACTCTACCGTAAACTTTGTGTTCTTGACTTTTTTTGCTGGAGGACAAAAACCAGTAAGCCAAAACTAGTACTGTCGACACGTGTGGGTGCTGCGCTTGATTCTACGCGTCCTCCTAGTATAATTTACAATCTTTATTAGTACCACACTATAGAAGCGATGACTGTTTCTTATATTTTTGAGTACTATGTAGCTGTTTCTGACACGAGAGAACTAAAATGTCTATTATTAGTGGTAAAATGCTCATTTAAAACGGTTACTCTCTCTTGTAGAGAGAGTAAATATACGAGTATATGATGACTGTTTCTTCGAGTTAAGTGATGACTTGATACATGAGTATGCATTTAGGTAAGCCTCCGTTAGAGCTGAAACTCATTTTTCTTTTCCAGTTCGTCGAGACACTCAGAAGAAAGCTCACCAAGCCCAAAAGGTTGACGCTTCCTCAGCCAGCGATGATTCTGAAGACGATGCAGAGTTTGGGGATAGGTCTGTAGAGATATTTCGCCTTGATAATATTTGCTATTTATTCAAACTTATGTAGTGAATATTGGCCATTTTTCAAGGTTAGGAAGATAACTTTTTTGAGCTGGTCGCTTAGGAAGGAACTGTGCTAGTTTTCTTTCCCATACCTCGCTGGCATTCCGACCAGCGACCCGTTATTGCTTTCTGAAACACACGCCACACTCGATAGGAATAAATCTCGGGTTCTTTTGACTTTAAAGTTTTGACTTCTGAGGAATGAGCTGAAGAGAACTGTCGTTTACAGTATTTTAAGGACTTGGTGCTCTTCGGGACAGAGTAGGAGTTCGAAGTTTCACTAGGAGAAGCCACCGTAGGTCGTAGCCACCGTGGTCGAGTGGTCTACGGCCCGTGTTCTGTATCGGGTCTCTGCTTCATGTAGAAAGACTGCGGGTTCGAACCCGGCCATGGACACGAGCTGTTTCTCGTACTCCGCGCCGTGCACTCAACCCGCTAAGCACTCAACTCCCCGCCCATGAAGACGCCCATCAACCTCCCGGGATCGTCGCATGGAGCTCACCATCACCCTTACTCTTAGAATGTTAACCTTAAGAATTTAAAAAACCAATGTACTAATGTCTATGTACTGTGTACTCGATTGGGAATAGTTTTTTTTTTGTTTTTTTAAAAAGAGGAATAACCTGATATTTATATCTGCCTCGTCCTTGTCAGTGTGCCTAGTTGTTTTTATGATCCTCGCTGGTTCTCCTAGTTCCCTACCATAGATTCAGTAGTATTTGTTCCAAGAGAGCCTGGTGTGAGCTTGGTTTTGAATTTAGGGAAACCTTACCTTTAGTTTTTACCTCTCTTTCTGCCGTAGCCGGCATTCAGTAAAACCGACCTACTCCGTGAGTATTAACTGTATTCTGTCTGTCTTTTTCCACCTTTGGTCTCATTAAAATATTTTTCTAAGTTGGTGATGATTTTCATCGAGAAATTATGTTGGTAATGATTTTTATTATATTTATAATGAATCGTATGTGGCTTAGCCGTGTAAAATATGAATCAAGTGTTTTTTATTCAACCCTAGAACTAAGAGATTTAATCAGTATGAGAAAACACCCCAACTAAGTCGTGTCATCATTTTTATACGTAACGTTACATTATTATTCCTTTCAATCGACTTAAAAATATCGGATGTACATGTTCATATTGATTCTCATTGGTCTGGCGTGTTATTTCTGAAGTCGCCCTTTTGCACGTTCGATAACAACGGAGGTTTATCACACACGTACAAGTCTTTAGGGAAATTGAAATTAGTAAACGGTTAACTGTGTCATTACTTTCGAGTTTAAAATTTACAATAAGCTTGTTTTTTGAGATCTTGCACAAACTTCAACATAAGAAACAAAGTTAACGAGATAAATGTATATTATATGCATATTTCAAAATATATTGGTGGATCAGTTGAGGGTACGGTCTTGATCGTACCACAAGCTTCAAATTTATTATTTTACTTACTGAAAGAAAGTAATTACAGTAAGAAACTGTTTACAGTATTCAAAATGTAAAAAGTGTTATGTCCTAACGTTAGCGTTCATAATACCTTCATTGTTTGTTTTACGTTACGTAAGACTGATTTCCTAGTTTATTTATTGATAAGTCAGAATACTGAAAAATAGCGTTGATAGACGTTTATTTTTAATAAGGGAGTCTAATATTCCTCGAACACTGAATGCCTAATTTCGTACAAGCTTTATTAATAGCATAGATGGGCGTCGTGACACTCCGTTAACTTGTTTACACGAGCTTCTTTAAAAGTCTAACTGATTTTTGCACCCAATACTAAAAGTCTATTTTCGTTTTGAATACAAAATGAGAATGTTTGATAATTTTAACATTCCGTCATAGATGCTGATGATAAAAATCATACATCATTTGAGACAAGATCAGTTTTAGTAAAACTATCAGTAGCGTCGATGGTTGCAAAATATGATGTTCACTATACAGTCGCCATATTGTACCTTTGTCGACAATGAAGGACTAGAATATGATTTTTGCTTCGTAACTTCAGAATATTATAGTTCAGAATTAGGGAGGAGACAACGAATAGGGGGATGCATCTAGTCAAAGATTAACGTTTTGGACGAATAGAAAACTCAAGACTTCTTACCAGTTTCAGTAGAGTAAGGCTGTTATTCATTTTAATGCACGTGCACTTGGTAGTTTATTATCTTGTTCATATTATTTGAAGTTGACAGGTGGAAGACGGAGCTGAGCGATCACAGCCCTGAAACTCGCCTGGTCATGCACAAGGAGCTCCAGAGGCGCCGGCAGCGACACCAGCAGCAGGCTGAGACGGAGAAGCCCGTGAGAATTTTTTCGCTATTATTTTTTCTTTGTGATTTCGGGCGCATGAAAGCCACGAGTATGTTTATAATATACTACAGTAGCGGGAACGCATAAAAAAATTACGAGATGTACAAAGTGTCAATCAGCGTAGTTTTTCCTCGTCATAGGCGTTTTGATTCACGCATAGACATTTGATAATACAGTTCAACTGAGCGGATCTTAGGACTGCCCTTGGGGTGAGCATCACTGTTCGATTCTATTTATCATTCAGTTTGAATGAATCTTAGAATTAATCTATTTAAAAAAAGTTTTTTGTTAACACGTTGCCTCCGGTTGCCTGGCCGGTGTAAATCTTGTACATATTATTACTAGAAGGCACTGTAAAATTTAGAGAACCTAACATAAGTGGCCCACATACGTACCACTTCGGAGTCAACGTGTTAAGACAGAACATATCCTACTTCATTGGAAGGTCTGGCATACGTCGTCAGATTTATTCAATAGGGACTGTAATGTTCGAGCCACTCATGATTGAAAAGACGCAACTGTATTGTAGTGAAACATTAATAAAAACTTTTGAGCACAACAATTTCACACACATTTAACTTTGAATGTGTTTATCTTGGAGATCACGCACGACTTCAACTGCGGAAGGAAATGGTAGGAACTTTAATTGCTTGACGATTGTCCACTACCTGTCCATGGCAGGGATACATCGTCCCGATTTAACTATGGACTTTGTAGTACTTATGACAGTTATAATTGTCAATAATTTTTTCATTTTGTTTCATCACAGGAAAGATTGAACTGCTAAGGAACAAAGGAAGTTTGTGATCTTCATAGGTTGAAATGGCAAATACGGGAAGTCATGTAATGAGCTTTTTCTGTTCTCGATTTCACGGAACCTCAGTTTGACGTTCCATGGTCAACATGAGTCTCGATCAGAGGATACTGGAAAACTAGAGAATTAATAAGAGCCGTTCCACCTTTTTACATAATTCTACTTCGTTTCTGATAGAGTTGTTTTTTTCTAGGGTGAGAAGGAGGAGATGGAAGCTTCTAGGCCTCAAACATTTAAATAAAGTGATAAAATATTATGTGACAAATTTCATTTTTAAATAGCCTTTTGGACCAAATCATTATTTTGATTGTGAACGAATCTATATTCAACCATTTCCTACAAAACCAATGTGGTCAAAGTTGAAGAAAGCCTGAAGATTGTTTAGTTTATCATGGTAACAATGGTAGCATTTAACTAGAAGTGCGCCCCGCCGCTTGAATTGAATTTAGTCCATGGAGTTTCTGTAAATATTGTGGGATTATAATTTCCAAAAAAAAGCGTTTCACAGTGAAGTTGGTGTTTCAATTAGTTTCGCATATTGATGGGACTGTAATTTTAAAATAATGAATTTCATTCTTCGTTTTTTCAATATATATTTGTTAGTATAAATTCTTTACTTATTTGTATCTATATTGGTTTGTATGATAATTCATTACTCATAGAGAGAAAGTACACTGACTTGTGCCAAGATGATCAACGCTCGTGAAGTAGAACACCGCTTGCTACAGCAGTTGTTCCTCGCCTATTTCAGCTGGAAGTGATGAAGTGTTACAGGTTACGGCGCGGTTCATTCCTCTGATTTATGGCCTATTGGGAATATTTGAGCTGGAAGTGATAAGGTGTAACAGGTTACAGCACGGTTCATTCCTCGGATTTACCGCCAATTAGAAATTAATTGGCTCTGTTGGGTGGAAATTTCAGTCGCAGGAGTTCTTCATGTCAACAACAAACTTCCAGACATTTAATGACTGATTCTATCTCATTTCTGTATTTTTTTCGTTGTCTATAATTATTCGTACCACGTCATCATGGTTTTGCTGCATGAAATGCTGCAATTGCAATTTGTTAGTTATGGTCTTTATTCCTTTTGGTTGATGTCTTCACCGCAAACACTCGGAAGAAACTGAAAAATACAGCGAGATTTTTTAAAACTTGAAAGCGTGAAACATTTATAATTAATGCAACAATTTGTCCATAATGCCTTTCATTGTTACAAAATATGAGACTATATAGCTTTGTGGTATCTATCATAGAATATTAAGTTCAAAATACTTTAGCGGAAGCATACGTTTGGTTTTCACATTTTTCCTTGATTCCTAGTATTTTGAACGATTTTAACTATCCATTTTTCAGAAGAAAGAAGTCCGGTTGTACGCAAACGACGGCCGCCCTCTCAACGTTAACCACGCCAAAATTGACTTCAAGTTCACGGAAGACGAAGAAAATAACGCTTTCGTGCTGGAGGTTCACACGTACAAGTAAACGATGGTTTCTGCATGACGCTTGGCTCACAACACTTACAGCTACAAATACTGTATTCTTGATGTTACTTAGTCTACGTGCAACTATTTGCGTGTTTCTGCTTCTTTTCACAAACCAGTTTCCAAAACTATTATAAATGAAACTTGGTGGAGCGACTCCACGACTTTCATTCAATTTGAAGAAGAGTCTTATAAAGGCACTGAAATCGAAATCTTGTGCCACTACTTTTACGATACCAAGTTATCACATCAATGCCTCACAGGATAGAAAGACTAATCATTCATTTCCCATATACGTTGATGAAATAATTTTTTTAGAACACACTGAATCATTTTTAAATCTGTCTTTAAGCATGGCTAAAGCTTGATACATTATGTTTGTTCAGAATTCTAGTGATGTTTGTAGGAAACCAGTTGGGCGCCAATTATATGTTGATAAATAATGAATATTTTATGTAGTTATTTTTGTGCTTTGAAATTAGCTTGAGATTCTTGTGACCCATTTGATGGAATAAAATCAATTTGTCAAGTACAAAACTTTGCAACGAAATTAATCGTTAAAAACTGAACTTTCTTGATAATTTTTCGTCGTTTATACTGGAACTCGTTAACAATTTGTTCAATTCAAACCTTCACTGCCCAAACACCCGCACACATTTCTAAAGAAACATTCCTTGGAAAAATTCTTGTAACATTTGAAATGAATGTCTTTTCAGAAATTCAATAACTCCTGTTACAATTCGGGAACTACGTTTGTCATTTGATACTGCCAACAAATTTGAAACTTTTTCATCTCAATGAACATTTTGACGTGGTTTTATGGTATAACATATATCTGTGGTCTTTGGGTAGTTTATAAGACACATGTTTTCTTACATTAACACGTTGACTCCGAAGTGGTACATATGTGTACCACTTAGATTAGGTTCTGTAATTTTTTCAGATCCTTCTAGTGACTATGCGTACAAAGTGAAGTTTTACACCAATCAGGCAATCAGAGGCAACGTGTTAAAAGATACCCTCGTCCTCGGCATGCTAGACCAGTGATGAGTAGAGGCCAGATTATTGAGCTTAACAGAATGAGAACAACATTACACTACGCTGGAGCACGCTGGAGCAAACTGGAGCACGCTGGAGCAAACTGGAGCACGCTGGAGCACGCTGGAGCACGCTGGAGCACGCTGGAGGACGCGGGAGCACGCTGGAGCACGCTGGAGGACGCGGGAGTCCGCTGGAGGACGCTGGAGGACGCTGGAGGACGCTGGAGTCCGCTGGAGTCTGCTGGAGTCTGCTGGAGTCTGCTGGAGTCTGCTGGAGTCTGCTGGAGTCTGCTGGAGTCTGCTGGAGTCCGTTGGGTTTCATTAATTCATTTAAACTCTTATATTCATCCAGATTGCTCTAGAATCTAGATGCTGTTTGATTTTTCTAGATGCCTCTAGATACTACTAGGTGATGTTGGATTTTCATAGATTTTCTTAGTTTCCCCTAGATTCCACTTGACAACGGGACCCAGTGTATCACTTTATGTGTCGGTGATTGAAGAGTTTGTTTTTTCTGCCACAGAAGAGGCATATTCGGGGCCTAGAGTACCTGATTTTAATGTCACTTTGAATTTCATTCCAACACAGACACCTTGACCCGTCGCTACTACAGTGCTCAGTGGAGCCTTATTTGGTGCGTGTGACCGTGGTGGGGAAGGTGCTGCAGCTGGCGCTGCCGGAGGAGGTGCGTTCCGATGCCGCCTCTGCCCAGCGCTCGGAGGTTACTGGGCACCTTATGGTAGTAATGCCAAAGGCAAGTATCATGCTCAATTATTTACGTGGTTTCCAGTTACCTCTTCACCCAACTGAAAGAATTTTGATACACACAATTCAAAATGTACTGTTTGAAACACTATAACAGTGACCTAACACTCCAAAAAGTAATCGTATCAAAGTAAAAGATGAGAGTGTTAGGTACATTACAAACAAAATTTTTAATCTCATGTTGTCCAGGAAATACAGAATATATGAATGTCTCTGTGTTTCTACATATACAATTCCCTTGTGTAATCGGTCAATTTTACACATTGATAATTATTAGGTCAATCATTAACTAAGCTGCAAATAAAACTAGAATTCTAAACAATTCAGTGTGTAAAGTTGTAGGGAACTTACGACATTATTTAATTCTGTTGTTCTATTCTTAGGTGCAAGACTTTTCTAATTACAGAAATATATTTACTTTGACTATTGCCGAAGAATGGAAACACTAGTGTGTACCGACTCCAAGACGCCAAGCCAATTTCAACAGTTGCAAACACCGTATGTAAGTGGTCTAGGAATGTCAAGCAGAGTTTTCTTTAGCACGAAGAAAACCCTATTTTAACGCCAGAAACCAGTCGATTTATTATAGACCTAGATCACCATGCGATTATACTATTGTCAGACCATTTGCAAAGTGTAGTTTGATGAGTACTGCAGTTTGATCTTGACAATTGAGCCACGTTCCTGAAGTGAATGCATTGCAGTGAACAATAATTATTTATCGTAGAATAGAACGAATTAGGCTGAGAGCACGTGCTGCAGCATCAAATTTGCTAATCTGAACTGCAAGATCAGTTTCGGGTTGGCTCATGAGCCTGTCGTTTCGACTGAAGAACATCGGTTAAAAACTTATTTCAGTGAGAAACCAAAGTTCAACGCAATTGATTCAAAGAGCAAGAACCAACTTCAGCGAGGAATTAGGGAGACTGACCTTCGGATGAGCAAAAGTAACTTTGAGTTTAGAGGCACCAGTGTGCTGGTGTAGGGTCTTACTTTTGCAACTGGTCTTTCCCATAGTATTTATTTGGAGCAAGTGGTCAATGCTGAGGTACATGAACAAATTATACAGAATACCAGTCCGCGTGGACAATCCGTTATCATCAGCAAGATGATGCTCATTCTCATGCAGTGAATGATGCCACGTTTGAATGAGCTGACACAAGCGAACCACTGATCTGAAACCAGTTCAAAATGTTAGCAAAGTGATCAGTGATGATGCCCAATAGAGAAGCCTGAAAATCGTAATAAGTTATAGGAAACTTTGAAACAAGGATGAGAAAAGCTTCACTCAAACAGTTTTCAAAAAATTCACGAGGGCGGAGATGTAGCGAGGTTATCAAGGGTAGTAGACAATTTACCAAGATATTACATCGTTTCTCTTATTTCAAGTTGGCATCGAGAATATGCAAGGTATTTTTCAACTTTCCATTGTTGTAAAAATTTAATATATATCTTTATTACTCTCTAATTCATTGCTTCTTGGCTGATTTGTAATTCATATTTAACAAATTACTTAGGAATGTTACTTCTGTCTTTGGTTAAAATGGTAAAGCCAATTCAGTCTCTTTTAATGTAACCTTGACTAGATTTTAAAGATTGAATTACAGAGTAAATAATTAATATTTTATAGAGATTATTTGAATATTGTATCATAAAGTTAGTTATTTTACTGACTTTATTATGAACTTTATGTAAACCAAAATAATTGATTACTTAGAAAATTCAGTGCAAGAAGCTCGTTACGTTAAACTGCTTTTCTTCTGCAGGGAAGAAAAGGCCGTTGAAAGGAGATAAAATGCCAGCGAACATTCAGTGATATACAGCACTAGCCATGACACATGTTAAAAATAAGTAATGGTTTGTTGTCTCATATCCTACATATTTTCAGCTCTCTCTGTTTCGAATTCGACTTGGAAACTTTGGAAAAATGATAGTATTTCTAATAATTAAAATTTTAACTTCACATTTTACAGCATATCAACTAACTATCTAGCGTTTTTACAGGTATCTGAAAAGCACCTGTTCTCAAAGGGCCTCGTCTTAGTGCCGTCCCTACACAGGTTAGAAAAGTAGTATTTTTTTTGTATTAATGTTCAGAGGCTTTCGTATTCTGTTAAACGTGCTTTTTAATATTGAACACAATGATTCAATGTTCGTCTTTTTGTATTCTCTTACACGCGACTGCACGCGTCACACAACTCTACGTAATTCATTAAATCGAAAAAATTGAAAATCGTGCTCATGTTCTGTTCACGCACGCAGCTGAACAGAACGCTCGGCAGTCGTTTATTTTTAAATGAGTTTCTGTTCAAACGCTAGTGTGTGATTCAGTTGTAAATCTGTGACAAGTTGTTCGATGTAGTAGAATTGTTTTCTCAAAAATTATCCTCAAAATTGCGAGCTTTATTTGCGTGAACATCATTTGTCATTAGTATCAGTTCTGTAATTACTAACCCATTTACCTTAGCAGATTTTCAGCAAACATTGGGCGCAGGAATGCAAATTAAAAACGATATTTGAAGAGTTAAATGTTCTTGTTGGATTATAACTGCACAGTATGTAAATCTGTTGCACCAAAGTCTTACGTCTAAATTAATGATTTCACTGAATACTGTAGGCCGTGTTTTTACTAAATGCTTTGACACTGTGAAAGATATACATACATTATCTATCCGGCAATGTTTTGGCTGAGCTAAATATTGTGGGGTGTTGCTTCATGTGACCTGAAAAATATAGTGTTAGGTTATATAAAAACTATAATTTTTTTTTCTTTGGCTTTCTGTGGTACACAAGTCCGGTCTTAACATACCAGTCTGTGTATATACAGGGTGTCTACAAAAAATGCATCCACTTACCTTTATACCTCAGCATATACCTTTAAAATGCAACTTAATTAAATTAAGATCAGTTCCGGTTCCGGTATCATGTATACATGCATCAGTCAGTGGATACATTTTTTGTGGATACACTGTATATTCAATACGCACAGTTTAAACTGTGCTCAGTATCCATAAATTCTGCGAAAGGTACGGAATTTCAAGTAAACTGTTTTGATCCCTAAAATCAAATACTTTAAACTAAACAGTTGCCGTGGAAATTCCAAGATGCAGATTTGACTAATTTAAAATTATTCTAAAATGAATGTATTAAAGACTTCCAACGAATTATTGTGTTCTAAATGAATGCTTTTTACTATTATAAACGGAACGTACATTCTGTATTTTATCTACCGATAACATGACCCTGATAGTACCCGTGGGAATTCCACGTTTTAAAAGCGATTAAATTGAGGATCTATGAAATAAAATACATTTTTCAGTTTTACCTGTGGTACTATCAGAACCTGAATATTTCTCAGAGATATATAGTCAAATCTAATCAAACTTATAACGCAATTATCGATCGAAAAATCCTTAATTTCATCACTTTTAAACCGTGGAATTTCCACGGGATCTATTTAACATAATCCACTATACAGGGTGTCCACAAAAAATGTATCCACTGACGATATATGTATATATTATATTGGAACGATACAACAGTTCAATTCTGATTTAAAGGTATAAAAGCTAAAGAAATAAATCAGAATTAAACTATTATATGGTTCTGGTATCATATATACATACATCGGTCAGTGGATACATTTTTTGTGGACACCCTGTATAATAATACACACTTAGTTGCTTGCTTGCTTGCTTGCTTACTTGGTCCGTCTCTGTCATATTCTTAATGATTTAGATAGGATGAAATTCAGTAGGGTATACATACATGCATTGTAAGCATTGTATTGTGGACACCAAGGGCACATCCTTGAATGTGGAAACTCTTTCACAAAGCCCGCGTCCACTTACAAATCAGACGAAAAAAATCAGTAAAAAACACGTGAATTTTCCCGTGTGGGTGTACTAGTTAAACTAGATTTATCAAGTGGGTCCTCTTTTTCTCAGACTCATGCACGTATATTTCCTCATCATTATCTTTCTCTTTGAGCGATAAATCAGCTTCAGTAACTGCACCAGCCGATGGAGGAAATGGGATTGGTATATCCACTGGTTTATGGAGCACTGGTTTCATAACTGACTCACAATCTGGATATAGAATTTTTGACTGTTCTTATTTGAAAATCCCTTAAAAATTATCGTACAAAGGTAGCACTCAGAAACATAAGTTGTTGGTTCACGCCACACCGTTAATACAACATAAGACATACGCTTCTGTTTGATATTTAATCACAGTCTGAGCCCCGTATAAAAACACAGTACAAAATTTGTGAGGTGCTCAGGACTTATATTGGTCACCAACTTTATAACTAAAACAATACTTGTATGCAGCTATTATTCTGTTGATTAAATTTTTTCACTGGTTGCTAGGTGTACACCTTCCACAGATATAACAAAAGATGTCTGGGCTATGCAAACTTCCTCGCCGATTCATGTTTTCGTCTTGGTTTGTATATATCCTGTTATATACTTTCTGTTACAAGTGAATTGAGAGATAAATCTGAAATATCAATTACTATATGAAATACTGTTTTAACACTACAACTATAACACCCCAACTATAATGGTTAAATCTAATAACTTCAACTAAGGAACCAAACGCACACAACACATCGTCTCACTGCAGTAGCCAAAGCAACACGGTACAGATGCGTAACTAAAGAATATGTTTGTAACTCAGGAACCTGATGTGATAAAACAACTCGAATTACAGATTTGAAATTAGCATACTAGGTTTAATATAAGTCCAATTCTATTACTCGAGTAGCCAAATTTTTGTTGACTTGTACTATTATTCATCAAAATTGAAATGTCTTTCAATTGTATAGCATGAGGTTACAACGTGTATGTATAACGAATTACGTATCTTTTTTTCTCTAACTTGGAGGAGCATTGTTCAATTTTTATGCCTTGTGAATATTTAAAATACGTATATGGAGGATATGGCACAGAAACTGTTCCAACAATGAGATTTCTCGAACGCCACACGCCTTGAATGCGTTTTGTATAGTGAAGGTTCAAATGCTATCTTTTCTGGCTGCAGTTCTTAACGTCTGTTGATGCAAAATATCATCTTTTGAACCTCCATAAAAGTGTTTTATAGATATGATTCACTTGAACCTGACTCAAGTTAGCTTCTATACTTCTGACCGCAGACACATCAAGGAGAACCGCGTCCTACTAAGCAAGGATGAAGAGGAAGAAGGTTTCGTAGACAATCCTGATGTTCCGCCTCTAGAGTGACTTTGTTGTTGTGAGTAACCCGTGTGACCACGGATGTGATTGGTTTCAGTTGGTTAACTGTTATCTTGCACTTTGTCTATCAAAGTTATTTGACGTGATAACGAAAATCGGTTATTAATGTAATCGAAAGTTATAACAGCTGAACAGGTAAATTTAATTACCGAGGGCTTTTATTCGTGATCTGAAATATTCCTGAGGAATTTGATTATACTCTTGTCCGTAAGTGTAGCCACTCGTCAATTATTCACTTGAAGGTTTAAAAGGCCTGCCGACAGTGACTCGAAGACGAATAGATTAGTTCTATCACTTTTTGATAAATTTGAGCTCACTAACAATCGTAAATAGCAATTTTATACATTCACGTCTATTAAATATTTATGCTGGTAAGAAGTTTCTCTTGTTGCGTGCATGCTCAGTAAGATATCAGGTTGGAAAGAAAGTAATGTCGTATTTTATTTGATTACTCTGCCGCCTCTAAAGAGTTATGCAATTAATTATTTCCAACTAAATTGGTTTTCTAATGTCTAAGTAAGTCAATCAGGAACAATAATTAGTAACATTAAATCAATTTTGACTGGCTTAACCCTCAGGAAATGGATTTTAATGAGGAGCATCTGGGACTCTCACCATTGTATACTCTGAGTACAAAAAGACACTTCAGCTGTACAAGCTGTAAAAAACATTCGAACTGTTTATGGGAGGAACGTGTTGAATGATCGAAAATGCCAACGGTGGGTTGCAAAGTTTTCATCTGGAAATTCTAACCTGAAGGATAGCCCACATTCTGGAAGACCAAAATCAATTGATCAAGAAGCCATAAGAGATGCTGTTGAAGACAATCCAAAGTTAAACAACAGAGAATTGGCCCAAAAATTCGATACAATTCATACTACCATAATTTCATGCTTGCATGCACTAGGAAAGATTCCAAACTTAGAATATGGGTTCCTCGCGATTTGAATGATGCTGAACGAAACCTATGATTAACTGTCTGTTCATCTTTGCTTTCAAGTTCATCTTTGTCTTCATCTCTACCTCACACACCTTATTCACCTGATATTGCTCTTTTTGATTACCATCTTTTCAGGTCTATGCAGCATCACTTAAGCAATGAAATTGATGAAAATGGTGAACGACTAAAAAATGAAATCGATTTGTGTATCTCATCGAAATCCATTAACTTTTTTGAAGAAGGCATCAAAAAGCTAGTTGATCGTTGGTGAGAAGTCATAGAAAACGAGGGACGGCATTGTAAAGACTACAAAAACCATCTTAAACTTTTTTGAAATAAAATAAATGTGTCGGAAAAACGACATTACTTTCTTTCCAACTTGATACTTTAATTTCTGTCAGGTTAAAATTAAATACAAAAGGCGTAAGGTATTAAAATACATACATGTATACTTAGATTTATTTTGTAATTGTTTAGACATAAGTTGCAAATACATAGAAGTACATCGAGTCAGCAGTTTCCTTCGAGCCAAAGTGCACTTACGTCAACATCCACATACACGCTAACTAAGCGGTGCATCCACATCGTAAAACGAATTTTCTCCAATCGAAGCTTACTCACATTTTCTCCTCAGCACGGGCTTTCATCCTCGTAATAAACGCCTTTCCTTTGTTTTTCCTGAACGCCTCGAACGGGTCCGTTTTGGCGGTGGGTACACCAAGCCCCCTGAACCTCTCCTGAGGATCGTCCCTCACATCCCCGGCATCGATGGGGTTCTCAATTCCTTGTTCTTTAGCGCCGAGGCCGCTGCCACCCCATCCCATCTTACGCAGCATTTGGTGGCCTTTGTTCGTCTCTGACAAGCGCTGTTCCGTCGGTGCGAACGATGTGCCACCGAAGCTGGGTGGCGTCGGAGAGCGAGAAGGCGACCTGATCAAAATTAGGAATATAATATCGTGTAAAATGGATCTTATTTCTGTTACAGAAGTAAGCACAGCTTAGAGATGTATATTTCAATTACTCGTGTCCCGCCGAAGAGAAAAACAAACATTTCTGTTATACAATTCTGAACAATAATAAAGGAAAACAATCAGAAAGAAAGTATCAACGTCGCTATCGGAATAAAATGAATTTTAAGAATCAGAAATATAGAAAGGAAATAGCAAGTGTCGCAGCTACAGACGAGATTCTTCAGCAAAAAGAATTTTTTTTACCAAGACTCGCAAGATTGAAGATTGGCAGGTGGCAAAAATTTAGCAGTAAAACGAGATTTCAAGTTGCCTCAGAGTACGAAATTTAAAGAAAATATGACGTGAAGAGATAGAAAGATTGATGACGTATGTAGTTTTTAGTACTAGTACAAGTACAGTCTGAGGTAACCAAAAGACATTTGTGACACTGTTGCACAGCTACATAAACGGACAGACGTCTTTTTCAGGTGTAAAACATCGAATGAATCGTCAGCGCGTGAAGTCAAGACACGACCAGATGAATAACAAACCAGAACGAATTTCAAACCTTTCGAATCTTTGAGTCTCGTTACAAAAGTACAGGTATATCTATACGTGGAAGCGTAAGATGAGGTTAATGACCAACAAGAACTTGATATTAGGAAGAAGTTCAATACTCGCCTCCTGAAAGGCACACGATCAACGCCACTAGGAGAGGCAGACCCAGAGGCAGATCTCGATCCCGGAGAGGCAGATCTGGATCTGCTACGTCGTGGAGACCGTCGGGGTGATCGTCGGGACGGAGGAGATCTTCGAGGTGATCTTCTCATTGGCGGAGATCGGCGTTCAGATCGAGGAGAACGTCGGTCAGACCGAGGAGATCGTGAAGGTGAGTAGAGCTCTCGACCAGGAGATCTGCAACAAGTTGTAAGCGCTGAGTTCAGAAAAATACTATGAGAAAAGAAGCAAATACGTGTAAAAATATGGATATTTTTCTCGGTATCTTTCGTTGTATTCAACTTTTTTTACTGTCGTATCTACCTTTCTCGTAAATCAACGATTAATCCGGTGTCTGAAAAAGTTCTCGCGTTTTTTTTATTTGAATTCAAAAAATGCATGAATTTTTCGTGTACCTGATTTATGGCTGGTCAATGACCTTTTTTATTTTCAGCAACAGTGAATAGTTCTCAGGGATTGAACAGGCAACATGGAAATACACGTGACTGATCTGAGAATTAAGATAGCAAAGGGCGACAAAAAAAATAGCTTCTTGATTCACGCAGAGGCACAACTTTGGACTCGTCGTTTTCACCACAACAATTTAGTAGATCCGATACCCCGGTTTTATGCCCCTCACGTCCAAATTTCATAGAAGAAACATATTAGCCAATGGTCCGGTTAAATTTTAAGCGATCAATTCTTAGAATCGTCGGGACATTGGTTTCATCAGCAGGTTTATAATAACCCCCCACATTAAATTGGGCTTTTAAAACTTTACTTCATAAGGTCTTCTAGGTTGGCGTGGTGAAAGCTAACAAATATACCAGACAAAGCATTATTGGTTAAATTCAAGCTCAGAGGTTGTCATTGATTTCTTGAGCGCCAAGTCTTATCATTGATATAAATATAAGAAGTAAATTTGATGAGTTTTTAGAACGGAACTTCAAATAAAATAAAATAAACGTGACACTAAATTCACTCGGCGCTGAGGCTTACAGTTCACACAATAAAAAATGAGCTCAATGTTGGGTGGCATCAGCACAAAGCTTAGTTCCATAACACAAAGTGTGAAGGCAATGAGCACTCCCTCTGCAGTACGCACAGCCACAGCTACTACCCTCACCTGACAGGACTTCTGTTGGGGCGGTCGCCGTTACTGTTGGTTTTGACAACCTGTTCAGGCAGGTCCTTCTCGGGGCTCACGGAACTGCAAGGAATACCGTTAATATACCAACAATTCCGGTTTCTGTTTTGGAAACATACAGAATTGAAAATTCTTTACTGCTCCTATAAAATAAGATATACTTCATATTACCATCGGCTTATTTCATAAAAAGTATATCTTTCACACACAGACATTTAGAGTTCACAGTACATGTAAAAGTTCCACATTTTCTACTTATGAACAAATGATTTTTTGACCCGAGTATTCCTATAGATTGACTGCTATCCTTGAGTAACGGCAAAGCCTGCTCGGCTTCTTGTTTATGGGATGAATGCGAGTAAAAGAATCTGCACTACCTAAAATAAATATATCTCTTCATTCTCAACACATAGTTTTAATTCTGTAAGGCTGATCTGTTGTGCCAAATGCACTTCTATATTTTCATTTATTTTACATGACCTCACAAATTATCTGACTCGTACACAAGGTAGCCTCACTCATAACTATAATACAATCAGCTTTAATTCACACGCGAC
Source organism: Trinorchestia longiramus (assembly GCA_006783055.1). Classification (NCBI taxonomy): domain Eukaryota; kingdom Metazoa; phylum Arthropoda; class Malacostraca; order Amphipoda; family Talitridae; genus Trinorchestia; species Trinorchestia longiramus. The sequence goes on from VCRD01000783.1 coordinate 194,226, forward strand.
CAGTACCATAGAATTCATTTCGCTGGACTGACCAAGAATTCATGAGGTTAGACTCATAGAATAGACTTGCGTTTACTGAATAAGCTAAGTGGCACAATGCAACTATTCAATCCCCTGGTATGTTTGCTTGGAATCGTTGCTCATAAGCCTGATAAATTTAATTAATTACGCCTATATTTCAGTAGGTACACTACTAAACCCACTCACTTGACAGCACAATAATTCATGCACAAGCAACTCATCATTTGAAGTTGTTTTACGCACAACAGGCAGTTAAAGCGATCCACAGAGTACACGGGGCAAGTGCAAGCAAGACTTCGAGACCACTCACAGGGAGGGTTAAGTGTTTGCAATGTCATGAATCCACTCACGCAGCCGGTGAGAGTAGTACCACACTGCCACTCACAGGAACAGTAAGATCAGTATCACACGACCACTAACAGGAACAGCAAGAGTGGTACCACAAGACCACTCATAGGTACCAACAAGGTCCACAGCCACACACCTGTAGCGCCTGAGAGGTAAGTCGCAGTCAGGCCTGTCAGGGGGCGGCGTGAGAATGACCACAGGTGGTGGAGACTCGCTCTGCTCTCGCTCGCCCGCGTCAATGGCATCCTGCATCCTCTTCACAGCCTCAGACTTTCCCTTGTAGTAGTCGTACAAGGAGAGCTGCTCCCATCCTTCGCTGCTGCCGCATCAGGACAAACACAGTCAGTTTCTTTCAGGACCAACACAGTTGTTTTCAAGACAAACACAGTCAGTTGTTTTCAGTACAAACAGTCAGTTTCTTTCAGTACAAACACAGTCAGTTGCTTTCAACACAAACACAGTTACATTCAGAACAAATAGACAGTTGCTTTCAGGGCAAAACACAGTCAGTTACTTTCAGGACAAATACAGTTGTTTGAAGATAAACACAGTCAGTAGTTTTCAGGACAAACAGTCACTTGTTGTTCTCTGTCAGTCAGTTATTTACAAAGACAAACACAGTCAGTTGTTTTCAAAGCCAAACACAGTCAGTTGTTTTCAAAGACAAACACAGTCAGGTGCTTTCAAAGACAAACACAGTCAGGTGCTTTCAAAGAAAAACACAGTCAGGTGCTTTCAAAGACAAACACAGTCAACTGTTTTCAAACAAGCACGGTCAATTGTTTTCAGGACAAACAATCAATCATTATTTATGAGGTTTTGTAACGGAGGATGTGGACACTGCCATCTACCAGCACAGTTTAAGTCTCAGATCGAACTTATGATACTTCATCACAAGTACAACATCAAGTAAAGAATGTTTGAACATGCTGGAAGACGGTAAACTTCCCAGAATTAGTTATGCTGACGTTGTGCTACTGAAGACGTCATAGCTCGACAGCGGTGAGGTCTTTTTCAGAAACACTGCTAACACTTCTCATTCGCCAATGCAAATTTCAGTACATACAAGAATTATTAGCAAAGGTGGCCTACGTAATAATTCAAGTACCAGACCAGACTAAGTAGTTATCTACAGGTGCCTTAACTCGCCTGTTGCTCTTTCCTGGGAGGCGCAAGCGGTGGTCACGAGCGTAGTAGGGAAGTTAGCATCAGTGAATGCTTGAGAAAGACCACTAGTTTCATCATCAACGTCCAAAATTGTGCGCATGCTTTTTACGTATTTTAATATAAGCAAGTTAGAATATCTTGTCCTATTATATATACTGTATTGGTTTCGTATTATATTCATTAACAGTTTTGTATTCTTTTGCAATTTGAATTATATTCGAGACGGCCTTTGCTACGAGCGTTAAAGACACAAAGCGTTAGTTCTGCAAATGACCGCTTTCTAGCATGACAAAATTTGCGCTTACTTTCAGGCCGGACAAATATCGGACACGAAAATGTAACAGCAGCTTTGGGATGTTACATTCAAACATTCTTCAGCTAACATCAATTTTCCTGTGACTGTATTATGACACAGTGATAACGTCAACAGAAACATCTCCAAGAGATGTCGTGTAACGAGACTGGGATTTAAAATACTCAGTGTCTCAGCATCGGCAGGTGTAGCTCTGACACTATGTTCACAGAGCTTATATACCTCGGAAGTTATAATATTGTAATTATCATAAAATCAAAAGATTTATATTAGAACTATGATCACTATACTTAACATATAACGGGAGGAGCGAGATTATAGAAGAAATTAAAAAATTTAGACATCCTCTTGACTTAATGACCACTGGGATTCAACTATTCATCACGTGTAGTGTAACGTAAATATTAATATATAAATCGTATTAAAGCAGTGCTTAACAATGCAGAACTACTGTATCTAAACGCAAAATTAACTTATTTTTTTCCCGATACTATTAGGATGTTGATACATCGTTGAGCATTGCAGTTACGAAAAAATTCTCTATCAGTTATGAACAAATAATCTAGCATTAATATTATTATTATTATTATTTTAACATTCGTAGTTAAATAATCTAGCAATCATGAACAAATTCATTTGCAAGTACGAACACTTTTTCTGGCATTAACCGGCAAAAAATTTGAACAGTTTATTATGATAAAACGTTTTTGTTCTAGGCTCAAGCATATTACGGAGCTTTTTAATAACGATGCTATTAAAGAGTCCCACACGTGTGTTCCTGGGCCGCTCGTGGGTGGGAGCACGCACCTGTTTCTGGGCCGCTCGTGGGAGGGAGCACGCACCTGTTTCTGGGTCGCTCGTGGGAGGGAGCACGCACCTGTTTCTGGGCCGCTCGTGCGAGGGAGGCAGATAAAAGTTTTCAACAGCTCGCAGCAGGCGCTCGGTGGGAGGTACGGGGGCGGGCAGGCGGATCTTGGTAGGGTCGAGAGGCTTGTACTTGGTGTCCTCCTCTGCTACCATGGGGCACATCAGGCCTGTCACCAATAATTGGAAGGCATTAGTGTGAAGATAATGCAGCAAATAATTTTTTTTCAACATAGTTCTACTGTGTTACGATTCTGTTGTTTTTTATTCGAAACTAAAACCTATGAAGAAGTGCGAACATACATCTCGTATGCGCACTCTCTCATAAAAACGCAAACACAGAACAATTGAAACTTTATTCGCTCACTCTGAAAATTTTGTAATGTAAGCTGAAACAGTGATCTCTCCAAACACAAACGCAGGAAATTACTATCTCTACGAAAGTGAAGAGAGAAGTTAAAGTCCACTAAAATACGCAACCTAATGAAACAATCGGGCCATGTAACAAGGAGTGCTTAGGTACATTGAATAATCGACACGAGCGCGGTATTCTGAGATGAACTGAGTACAAGGGAGCATCAAGAACAGGTAATTCCAGAATGAAATTCGATACCACATTTAATAAAACTCGCAAAAGAGGGGAGATCGACAGAAGAAGAAAATTGTTCTATTAAAATAATGGAATATACTACTCAATAATCCTAAAGCAGATGGGATACTACTTCTTCAGACCTCACTGAAAGACAAGGATAGTAACTGATTCGAAACTTTACCTCCACGTGTCAGGCTATGGAGTCTGAAGCCACAAATTTGGGAAAGGGGAAAAACGAAAGGTTTGGAAAACCCTCTTTCAGTAACAACCCTCTACTCGTCATGAAAGCCCACTTTACAACCTGGACGTATAATGAAAGCGTACATCAAAACCTATGTTGAAGGATGCTGAAATATCGTGCAGAAAAACTGAGCAAATTTCTTAGTTAAAAATAAATTTTCAGGACATTTTTTTCGAACATTTACTAAGCTTTTCGTTTATGTCAAAATCATATAGCATTCATGTAGTCAACTTAACGAAACTTGAACTTTTTCTCCAGCGAGGTGACAACGAACTAAAGGCAGTGGTAGTGAAGAGATAATTCACAAGAACGTGATAGGAAGAATTAAAGAAACACATGGCGGAGGAGACATGATCAGTCATTTGTGATGGTCGGGTAGAGCGCCGTGAGTCTCCAATAGCTCTCTAGTTGCTAGCTTAGTTGTCGTCACTACAACGTCCAGCACAACAATGTATCGGGCTGTTTACTTCGTCTATAACTTAAATTGTTGAATACAAAATGAGCCCAATTCATGCCTCACAAACAACTTCACCATCATTCAATAACGATAAATAGGTAGAAAGAGTAGTTATACCAGCTGGCAGTTCGAAGTAAGGGCTGCTGGGCACGAGGTTTTCCTTCTGCACATCGTTGGGTGGTGGTTGCTGGAGAGGAGGAGGCACGTCTGGGGGCATCATGCCACCAGGGAACCCAGGGGGCGGTCTACTGAAATCCACCATCGGAACCGGGGGCGCAGGGGCCCCTATAACAAAATTAAGATGTTACAACGCATCATCAGTGCGCATGTCTGTGTTTCAGTAGGGCTCAGGCTGGTCAGCTTCATAAATAATGCATACCTTTGGTTCAAATTTGCTCATGCAGTAAGGTAATTTTCATCAATAAAAATGACAACAAATTTGTTGAAGTTTCTGCCTCTTACGCCAGTCTGGTGATGCTACACATGAACTCGGGGCTCACAGAGCCGCACAACACTCAATGAAGACACGAAAAGTGGCCCCCCAGTTTTGGTAGCATCATCAACCACTTGTACCAACTCATATCAAGTTGTTCAGTGCTCCTTTGTAATGAAGATTGTGGCATGAGATGAAAGCATACAGCAGTCACACATACATCGTGAACCTATAGCACAAACTTTGACTCAAAATGAAAATAAAATTCAAAAATTACCCTCATTTCATAAGATGCCAAGACAAATACATGTGCCGGTATGCACGAGCAGTAATTTGGATTCCAACCCCGACTGTAACCGAGCTCATATTTTACTCAGACGAGACTAGTTTAGACGATGATTAAAGTTGACTACTTCGTTAAACATCTTCCTGTCTTGCAAGCGTCTGCCACTGTTATTAGGTTGTTACAAAAATAATGGCCGATTTCAGAAGCCTTCCAGACCTTCGAGCGGCCATCATTTTTGTAACAACCTAATACAAGGACCAACCAATTGTGGGGATAACAAAATTTCAAGGGATATTTACCTCGTAACGTTTTATGCAAATTTTCATGATATATCCATCATGCAAAGATTGAAAGATCTTCAAACTTTTAAGAAAAGAGAATAACAGCAATGATATAGAAAATATGATAAAATAATATTAGCTTCACATCTGTTCAAACGGAACAATAACTAGTCAAATGCATACAAGAAGAAATGAGCTATAAAGCTTATCATAAGAATATCATAATTCATAAAAATTCAGAATTTCATTAGAATAAGCCACTAAGAATTTCTTGCCTAAAAATTTCTGAAGATAACTGGTTCTTGCAATTTTTTATCAATCACATGCTCACGGACCTCAGTTTTACTGTTCCACAACTAAACATTTATTCTGAAGTTGCGTGCGTGATACTCTTTAGGTTCCGCATTTTCATAACCAGCTACGAAATTTTAAAGAATTTGCAAGGCCAGTCACAAAGTTGAACAATATAACGATACCGGGTAAAAAATTCATTTTCAAATCATGTCTAATAAAATCTTTTTGATAGAAAGATGAGCACGTCCCAAAAATACACAAATGTGACGAAATGAAAACCACACTCTACGCAGACCAGAAGACGAAAATGGGTCTTTCTTCAACTTATGCGTTCGCTACACAGAACAGTACGACGTCTCATCATCCCTCTGAAATGATGATGCAGGGGAAGTAACAGTCACCTCATAAGATGAACCTTATAAAAATCAGCAGCATACTTAACATATTAGTGGTCGTTAGGTCTACAAGAATGCGCACTTTAAGACACGATCAAAAAACAGGCGCTTAAGTGCTCCTCCCAGGTAAAATGATCAGTACTTAAATGAAATTAAAATGAACTTTTGTACACAAGGTTGCCCACCAGAACCAAATCCAGGCGGAGGAATGTTTATGTGATCCAACGCTGGTTGTGGCTGGGGCGGTGGCGGCTGCTGCAGCTGCGGCTGCTGGTGAGAAGCAGCAAGACTTGCAACAGCGACTTGTGCAGCAGCAACTGCGCACACACACACACATAGGGTTAGTAAAATGAGCCTAAGTCGTCAAGGAAAATGAATACGTAAAATTCAAAGGAGTATGACAAAAACAGTAAAGAAGCTAGAGAACACAAGTAAGTAGAGGCGGAGTTTAACTGATGATGTCACCTCATGTAGAATGCTTGGCAAAATCCTATTCGCGAGTAGGGTCCAAAAGTCTATTAAGAGCAAAACTTTATTCATACTCTAATACAACACACAAAATTTTTGGCTTTTGCTGTACCATCTTAAACACATTGAGTGAGCATCTAAGACATATTAAGTGAGCATCGCAGATGCTAAAATTAAAGAATGAAACATACACGTTTGAATTAAAAGACATTAAAGCTGAAAGTTGTAGGCACGGTACGTCGATAACTTATGATGAGAGACGAGGAAAAAAGGAAAACTCTTCACTATTCAACAGTTCACAAAATAGAAGCCAATTTTTACCTGTCTACTTTACTGACTAAGAACCTAAAGCGCATGCACACACATGCACCTTGGTCAAATTGATGCTACTGGCTCATGCTTCTGCACATCAATAACAAACTGCGGAGAAAATCATTAAAGTTCATAGAGAAAAACATCTGTTGGAAAGGTTTATTTGTGCTTCTTAGGAATGGTTGTCTCATTTAGTCGCTTAATTGCTCTGGCCTTTACACCAGTACAGGCAGTTCCTACTTGCGAACTTCAAAAGTATCATGGTTCGTAAGGATTGTCCTAAATGTAGTTCGTAGGAGTAAAGTGCGTTGTAAGAAATAGCAAGTGCTCGTTGTACTTGCACGATCTCATGCGAATGTGTGTGATGAAATCTCCAGAAATTTTGCGATTGTGTTCAGAAATATTTGCTCTTATAAACATTGTAAAACCTCGTGTGTTGAGCGTAATAGCAGTAGTGACGCAGCTGGTAGAACTAAGAAACGCCAGACAATCATGATGGAAACAAAATTTGACACCATGAAACATGTGAAAAATTGTTTGTATACACTTTATTATTAATAGTGAGAAATGTGGAACAGCAATCAAAGAACTCGGAAAAGTCCGAATGTTAGAGCTTGAAATCAAAATACACGGCCTACTATGGGCATACTAACCAATGGACCTACTGAAATGGAAGCTGTTCGTAGGTTGGAGAATATATGAATTGTCAAACATAGATGCCTAAGGTCACTAACAACAAATGGTTGTTATTTTATTCACGGTCACTCACGATCCCGTACATCCAAAATTGGCAGCCCTTTCAGAATGGAGTAGCTTTAAATCACGTCGCTCGTTCGTTAGCCAAGCAGTTCACTACAACCAATTTTCATTTACTATGAATATTTCACTGATTTGCTGCACTTTAAATAGGTATTTACACAGCGAAACCCAGATCATATAGATTAGACTACAGCACCAGATTTACATCGAGGCGTGCATCAATAACAACACACTGTAGAAATATGTGCATGAAACAATATGAAAATATTGTCTAAAATTGCAGAAGAATATGGAAGAAGATATGAAAAATATGACTAATCAAACGAAACCTATGTCAAACGGAAAAAAGTGAGCGAAGCAAACCATACAAGAAAAATAAGCTGACAAAAGTAGCAACCACAAAGAATCCTAAGAAAGGCCCGAATTAAGAAAATAATGGAAACAGCGGAAATAAGGACGTTCATGTAATGAGCACAAGACGAGACTATCGAGATGAGGATTGCAAGTGAACGGAGTATCAGGGATACAAAGATAGAAGAAAAGCAGACTAAAAATGAATTCAAACATTCCTTCACAGAAACTACCTTCTAAAGGAGCATGAAGCAATGAAATTTTCATAAATTTCCATTAGTACGATCATGACACGAGCGTCGAAACAATATTCAGAGGAGCGGGTGCGAAAAAGAATTTGAAAGGTACATTGACTTATGATAATAAAGGTGGCTGAAAAAGAGACAAGCAGCAGAGTACAAAGTCTTTCTTAATTAAGAGCTAAAGAGGAGGAGCAACGTTGAGACACTTAGCAGGCGTGTAGTAACTTAATAATGCAACACAAGAAGCTTCGAATTACACGGAACGTGCAGCAACAGCACAACCGCTGGCAGGGAGCAATTAGTACAAGGACGGCTTAGAGGATGGAAGTACGGCTTAGAGGACGGAAGAACGGCTTAGAGGACGGAAGAATGGTTTA
>VCRD01000784.1:10011-63669 GCA_006783055.1 Trinorchestia longiramus
CGGGTCCTCCTTGTACAGGGCTAGCGGGTCCTCCTTGTACAGGGCTAGCGGGTCCTCCTTGTACAGGGCTAGCGGGTCCTCCTTGTACAGGGCTAGCGGGTCCTCCTTGTACAGGGTTAGCAGGTTCTCCCCTCAGACAACTAGTGTATTCATCAGGTGCAAGTATTGGCAGGTTTAATTCAGATCACTAAAGTTGGTTACTATGGTATTGATAGTTGCTATAATTTATATTCTAATATTTCATTGTCAAATACTTCTACATTAATAGTTTGTGTATTGCAGTCATTGTTAAAATGTCGAGAAATAAATTATTTTTGATATATTAGAACTGTATGTTCATCAGTTTTTGTAGAATATTATGCGCAGATGTTCTGGTATTATATGCTTGTAATTTCACGTCAATAACTGGTGATGTTACAGTATCAACGAGTGTATGGATTAAGTCTGTATTCATAGCTCTGAAAAATTGTTATGTAAATTTATTCTTGTATTTATAGATAACAGTGAAATTCGATTTAAACATGAACTTACTGAGCAGATCTAATGTAGAGATGTTATGCTTCAGTTACTCTCCTAAATATTTCCTAATCTTCATGAGCGCTAAATATGTTTTCGTTCGAAATCGGGAGTTCTTCTCCATTTGCAATTAAGGTGTTTTCTTTCCACTCAAATTAATTTAGCTCAAATGAATGAATGCTTTAAATGAAACGCGAACTTCTGAGATTAATTTATGCTTCTGCTTACACGCATGAGGCACTCGGTAATTTGATATATCAATTTATTTACCACAAGTGGGGTTCACCAGGGGAAAGTTTTGACTTATTTTAATGCTAGGTAATGGGGCAATTCTTTAACAGCATACAACGCAAATTTTTCTTCTATAGTCCGTATTTTCCTTACGTTAAGTCATATAAATGTGTATATACATTGTGGATCAGAAAGGACGCCCCATTAAAGAACTTTTATAACTCAAGCACTATTTCGGATAGAACATAAAACTTTGTCAAAACATTTATTAGATTTCTGAATTTTATTTATAAGTAACATCCAACTATGTAACCTAGATACACAATTGCATATAAGTTAACAGTAAAAGGATGTTATACCCTATTTGTTCACAATGCATTCTGAAGAAACACGGTTCGCTTTCGTCGAGCAATTTTATGAAAATGGTTCGTCTTTTGTGAGAGCACGGAGTGCTTCCACAGTTACTTTTGGAATGGATCTTCAAGCTGATCGCAAAACACTGTGAAGATGAATAGAAACATTTGAAAGCACTGGTTCGTTATCCAACAATAAACCACCTGGACGAAACTGCTGTATTCGAAATGTAATAAACATTGATAGAGTGTCGCCAAGTCTTCATGTGGATGGCACGGTCTCGACAAGAAAGCGTTCAACACACCTGAACATCAGTAGATCATCGCTGAGGAGAATTTTGAAAATATTAAATTATTTCCTAACAAATTGCTACTAACCCAACAATTAAATGATACAGACTATGCATCAAGGTTGCAATTTTCACGCCAAATCTTGAATACCATAAGAGATAACACTCTGGTCCTTAAAAATTTAATAATGAGCGACGAGGCCCATTTTCATCTATCAGGATATATGAACAAACAAAATTGTCGTATCTGGGCGCAGCAACAACCGAAACAGTTTGTTGAAAATCCTTTGCATTTACAGAAAGTTACTGTCTGGTGTGGTGTGATGGCTGATGAAATCATTGAGTCGTATTTTTTCGAAAACGATATGGGTAATGCTGTGACCGTCACTGGAGGAATATATCGAAAAATTATCAGTACGTTCCTTGAACCTCAACTTGAAGCAAAACATCTGAGAAACATTTGGTATCCACAAGATGGCGCCACGAGTCACACTGCGAGAGAAACAATAATTCTTTTAGACCGCTTGTTTCCGTAAAAATTTATCTCCTTGCATATTGATATTAACTGGCCGCCTACATCCCCGGACCTAACCATACCCGACTTTTATCGCTGGGGATATCTTAAGGGAAAAGTTTACATTAATCAACTTACCACAATCGCTCAATTAAAGAGAAACATCCAAGAGGAATCAGGCAAATTTACGGCAACACATTAACGAAGGTTACAGAAAATTAAAAAAAAAATAGAAATGTGCAGTCGCGAAAACGGGTGTCACTTGACAGAGAATGTTTTCCACACTTAAATGATATTTTTTAGTAAAATTCATAAATCTAATAAATGTTTTGCCATAAAGTTTTATGTTCCATCCCGAATAGTTTTAAAGTTATAAAAGTTTTTTAATGGGGACATCTTTTCTGGCCCACCTTGTATTAGTATACAGAATAATTTCTTGATTCAATCGTACAGTGATTGTACTTTCATGAGTCAGTTCTTTATTTGCTTAACTTCCGCTATTTTGTCAATATCAGTGTTTTAAATTTCATTTGTGTGTATCACAGATATCCGTAAGTTACGAGTTTTTTCAATTACGTTTCGCATAAGTAATGTTCGATTTTAATTGTTTCCGAATTTTAAAAGTGTTTAGAATGGTTAATGGCGTCACGTAATGGTTTTACCTTATTAGATGCATACACGTTTGAACTAAGTTAATATTTTTTGCAATCATGAAACATGAAACTCACTAACTATAGTCCTTCAAACGAAAAAAAATCTCTAAGCACTCGAAATATCCTGTGATTGCTCTGCTCTTCGAGGAGAGTGCCGGAATGGAAAAACTTCGAGATGATAAATTATGAAATTTAGGAAAGAAGATTTCATCTTTGCAGATGAATATTAAACAGGAAATCCAACTAAGTTTGATAACAATCTTCTTGTGGCATCACTTGGAAAAGATCCTGCGCTATCAGCCGAAGACTTGGCGAGAAAGCTTCATTCAAACTATACAACTGTTCATCGTCATCTTAAATCCTTTATAAGACTTCAAAATTCAAACATTATTTGTAGGATGACCCGATACTAACCATTTAACTTACGTTCGTTGACGGGGATGAAAAATTTGTGTTTGCAACAACAAATAAAAAGAATTTGACGGCCAACACAATTACTTGTCATGGCTGTCTATCCTCGACGTTATTATAGACACGATTGCGGTCCTGACTGGAATGTGACTGCCAGTTCTCATTCAATCTGATATTGAACCTCAACCTGGAATTCGCTAGCAATGATGTGCGTGACGCATTCGCTCATCTGCACATTGGGCTTGCAACATGAGCTGGAGGATTGGAAATATTTTGGGTGCACATTGCTTTTTGGGTGTTGTAACCAAGGCTGTACTGCATTTGTTTTACCAAAAATTATCTTATGTTAATAGTAAACAAACAAAAAGTTTTGAACATAGAGTTTCTGGGGACAACCGGGTTAGAGTTTTTGTTTTCAGCTTCTCATTTAACGATCTGATATGTAAATTTTTATTGCGAGATCTGAAAGATTTTAGTAATTGGTTTTGCTAAAAGCTTTTCTACGCCCCTAAAATAACTCAACTCCTGTCTCTCAAACATTGACTGTTTTCCCTGTAGTCTCACACAAACAACGTTTCTTAAAATATGACATATGAGTTTCCTTTAAAGATACTACAAAAAGGTTAGGATTTAGTCAATTTAATTCAACTGCGAAAGTTATATTAATACATTTCCACACTGATTAGGCAAATTAGCTGATAAATTGTTGATTATCAAAAATTATGTATAGTTAATTGGATTTACCTAAAATTCCTACATTTTCACTATACATGAATTCACCTAAAATGTGCGTCTGTGTGAAAGATTCTTATCGATATTTTCAGGCGAGTTATAATTGCATTGTTAATAGATTACCGACTGATTTTTATTAAACATTGTTCTCTCATGAGGATTTTAATTATTTTTTATTTATATTGTTTTTTCATCTATTCTGTAACAATGTTGTTTGAAATAACTTTGATGTATTTATTTAATTTTTTTAATCTCTTTTACAGTTTGTTCCAAGATTCGGCGATTATCAGGCTTTTTTCGATAATTTTGTTCATCCCAACATTGTAAAATAGGAAAAAATTTGAGTGCAGTGTATTTTCTTATATCGTAACATGTATTATGTAAGCTTGATTCAGCAGCTTACGGGTCTGATATGCTTTTTTACGACAGGGATCTTCTTCATTTTGCCTTGTATTGAGACTTACTCCAAGGTGGACTTGAGGACAAGTGTATTCGACGTACCTCCTCAAGAGGCAAGTCTTCGTCGCCTCTCACTACACTCAATTAATGCATTGCTTATGTGAAAGTTGCTTGTCCAATGACAAACGAGAACGTCAGTGTCCAATCATAGCATGCTTCTCCGTCTGGCCAATAACGACAAATACCGCCATTAAATATACTCTCAGCACGACTAGCTTTAAACAATTCCATAAATAGTGATTACTTTTGCACGCAATAACGCTTTCATGTGTTGCACGAGTCAGCATGTGCATTTAATGTTACTATCGCTTGTAGCTACGAATTAACCAAGCACTACGTAAGTTACAAGCACTTTTAGGATGTTGTGCGGATTTCGATGTTGTTTTGTCACCATTCTGAGACCTTATAAGAATCATAGAAACACTGGATAAATCAGTTGTTTGTATTCAAATTCAACTAGTATGAAGGATTTTTTATGTATTTGAAACATCTAATTTTTTTAAGTATTTGAGTTGCCTCATGCGCAAATGTTCAATGAAACACTTGGATGTAAAGGAACATAGAAGCTGCCTCACGTTCATTATGATCATCATCATTCAGTTGTTGATAAGTCGCTTAAAAAGAACTGTTTCTATTCGATAATGTATTTCAAGCGAGAGAAATTCGTTTCGATTCCATTAATGCCTACACCAACTTTTTTCGTGTTGCGCCACCTGAAAAGTTCACGAGTAATATTTTGATGCTGATTGAAGTATTTGATTAAATAATTTGGGAGTACCTCCTTCATATATCATTCGTATATTCGTTCTGCATTTGTCAAACGTTATCCGATCTTTGCCGTTACTATGGTCTATCTGATGAGGAACAATTTTTCTTTACGTGTAGGTTTGTGTTTTCTATGAATATTCAATTGAATTAAAAAACTTGACCTGGAAATTTGCTTTTTCCGTTCATTGAGTAAAGAGGCATTTTTACAACAGGTAAGGGATGAATTAAAGTAAGGCGTTTTATTATGACTTCCCCCTCATAATAGCAACGCTAATTGGCATCTTCGTGCTTGTTTTTTAACATTCCACAGAGTGCCTACATTCTTTTTGTTCATATCACTTTTCTTCTCACGGGTTAATATCTTAAGCAACTAATTTATTTTCGTGTTCAATTGTACTAACGTACAGTACGTGTTCCATAATGCACATGATTTTCATCCTACTATTCGATGGTCAATGTATATCTTCTTTTATTTTGCATATAGACGATTGAATTTTATGTTTATAATTTTATTTTGTTTTCCTTGTTTTTTCAGCTATTGGACGGTTTTCTCTGGGCTCTTTGCAACTGTAATAATCCATTTCTACTTTTTATGTTTTTCATTTTGCTACAATATTGTTTCCAGAATAATGAACGTGATCTTCTCTCGTAATTATTATCAGTTTTAATATGGCAGCATGATCGGTAATTGGAAAAGTTGTTGTACATGTGGTCTATCTAATTAATACATTTTAATGATTTCTACTCGTTCGATATATTCTTAATCCGATGCTCAAAAGATTATTTGCTTCATAACCGCTGTGCACTCGCTCATTTCATCCATAAATGAATAGTTTATCAACATTGTTAAAGGTACTATCTAAGATTTGACGCACTATGTAAGTCACTACTCACTTCACACACTTCAGTCTAGTTTGCTACAGAAAACTGGGTAATAATCATGTCTTCATACCGTAACAGTCTTTTTCACCGAAAATTCTTGTGTGTTTCCTTTAGAATCCAGGAATTTACCGAGTAGTTCATGCAATTGTGTGTTGGTTTGATTTAAACCAAACCATTTTGTTTATTTGCGGTAAATTCTAAATGAGTGAAGATTGCCAGCTCGAGAGAGTTGTTTTCTCTGAGTGTGTAACCGGAAAAATCTATTTAGTGCAAGTAATTTACTGTACCAATAAACACAAGTTCTATGTTTTGCTCAAATATTTGGTAGATTAGGATAAAACTTTAATCTTTGATCAGTGTAGTTACGAAGATTGCCATCGGAATATTGACGCAAATATTATTTCCTGTTTGTTTTTTAGCCAATAAATATTGCTCGTACCCTCTCGCTTGCGTCTGTGGCACTTGTTTGTTGTGGCAATCGCATCGTGCTTGCGAGCTGCCTCTGAGTTTCTGTGTCGAGTAAGTTTTATTTTTTCTCATGTTATATTACGCTGAATATTTCCGTGATTCTTGATTGTTTTTAAAGTTATGTTCTTTTACTGTGTTAAGTGAACTCTGAGTATCCATGCATATTTTTATGCTTCGAATTTAAATTTCATTTCCGTTAATTTAACTTGCTTAAAAATGGCATAACACTATCAATGCATTTCCGGTGGAGGTTATGTTAGTTCTATTGTTTTCCCAACGTTCTTTTTATTTACTCGAAAATTTTTGACTGTTCCTGTTGTGCACATAAACGTTAAAGTAGCTTTTCTGATAAGATTCTACTGCTGATTATTTTACAGGAACATATTCCTTTGCAAAACACAGAGTGCACCAGCTTTTCTGCGTGTCTATTTTCAGCCAAGTTTCGAACCTCACGTCAACAGTACTAATTGTATTATTCTTTATGTTCATAAATCGATGCCTTAATAGCCTCAATTAAAATTTTCTATTTGCTTCTAAGCCTCACTAACCAGAATGGATCAGGTGCCTGGTTTCCGTCATTGTCATGAGAGGATAATTTTCATTCCAAAGTTGTCTAACATTCGTCATTTTTCAGGGATTTTTTTTACTCTTCCTTGTATTGAGAGCTACAAATTGATTGACATTCGCACAGTAACTTTCGACGTGCCTCCCCAAGAGGTGGGTCCAATTTTTCCTTGGTCTGATAACCCATGCGTGGTCTGCCTCTTCTCGCTCATATCCTGCCATTCAATCACTCACGTCGACTCTTGAGGTTACGCCTGCAATTGCTGGCCGCTCCTGCTGCGCCAGTATCCTCTAAAGGGAGATATGTTGCATGAATAAGGGGAAATTATGGCTTTGAGTTTTGTCACGTGTATTTCATTCAGCGTTAAATTGCTTTACCTTTTACTTTGATTTGACATTTAAGATCTGTTCATTGCATACTTTTGAAAAAAAAAACGCCAGCTGAAGTTTTTAGCTAAGCCTAACCCTACAGTTCGTATGCGTAGTTATTCGAGGACTAGCACATATGGATAAGATTAATTATCGTTACAATAATAACTCTGAATTTGATTTCTGCCCTCAAATTGTGCTTTTAAACATTCTGCTGCAAAATTAATGGCAGTTACGATTACTCATTGAAAGTTTCGTGCGTGTCATGAAGAAGTCGCAGAACGCTTTGAGACCGTCAATGGAGTTCAAAATTTTCCTGATCGCATCAAAATGTTGGTCACGAGCCTCGAAGCCCCGCTGCTCAGTGGTAGCGCAACTGCAGAATGAGAAGGAGCCAGTAAAATTTAAGGGCTTCATTTCTTTCTCTCTTTCCCGTAATTTCTCTCTTTCTCTCTGCCGTTGAACGTCACTTTTATAGTTTTCCAACTTCGCTGCGGAAGCACATTGAAGAATCCTTGCTTAGGTCGTTTATTAATATGAAAATGCATATAATAGGATCAAGTGATTCATTTATGCGCCCGTTTCTAACAATATCTTCCATATACGAGTTTTGAGTATTCAACAAGAAATAGACCCCAAAAGTTAGTCGCGCTTTTGCAATCCAATTTAATATCGGAGAGATCCGAGAAGCCCTCGGCATCGCCACGCTTGCAGCTAAATAGTAAAGATAAACCTGTCTTCATAGCTGCCTTGGTTGAAGTTATGGTGCAGCTTTTAATAAAATAGAATGAAAATCACTATCTTGATGATATCTGTTGATGAAAAATTTTTAAAATGAAACTATGAAAGTTTAGACCATGCAGGCTAAGAGAGTGAACCTAAAGTCAAAGCTACAGAACGCGTCGATTGAAGGGCCAAAACGAGTTGGACGCATCACTTTTAAACTTTCTATTACCTACTGGAAGACACGATATGTTTCATTTATTGACTTAGTATATTACCTTGAATATGCATTTCACCCTTTTTATTTTTACTAACTGATGATGATTTTTTTATCTCTATATTATCATTCCATTCAAGTTGCAGTGGTCTCTCTTTTTGTGCGCCATCGTTTCTTCTTTTGGAAATACTTACACTACTTCTTCTTGCCTGCTTTAGTGGGCTGTGTCAATTTTGTCATTTTTGTGCAATTTAAACCAAATTATTACAATGTTTCACTAGGATGAGGGCTTTAATTGAATGAAAACTATAATCAAATCCTGATTATAATGATAATCTTTGCGACAATAGCATTCAAAGCTTAAAACTGAACTTTTACTAAATGTAAATAATTACAATCGTGGGTAAACATTTGGTTAGATTTTTGATCTTAAATTTGCTATTAATATATTATTATTTTAATTTTCAATATTAGTATGCTTCGTTGAGACTCTGATGTCCTTCAAAAGAGGCTTATATATTCAAAGAGGATATACATCACGGAAATTGATTAGGTTTTGAAGTATTTCAATTACTACTCGTAATGTCAGTGTTAGCTCTCGCAGTGTGCTGTAACTGATTAAAACAATTGCTTCAGATAGCACCATTTAAATAAAATATAAATGTGCCATTTGACTATCCATTTAAACATGCAACATTTGCTGGTTCATCCCTTGTTCATGCTTCATACTCGTAACCCTGTTACTGCTCCTCAATGATTACTGTCGAAATTTCACTCGATTTTCAGTTGTAAATCCGTAAATCAAAACGCTAAACATTGAATACCTGCGTCAATTAGTACTAGAATTTTGATTCCTTTTTGCTGCATTCATTTTGGTTACTAAATCACTGAGCAATATGTAGACCATGTTATTTCTTAGATATTCGTCCGACTCGCCTCCATCTTCCACCTGCTGTTATTTTTACCCCATGCTTCTGTAATTTTTTTGTTTACGAGTTGTAATCTGCATACATACTTTATTTCGTTTCTTAACGTATAAAATCGAATTTTTGTCGGCAGTTAAATTGTTTGTAATTTT
This sequence comes from Trinorchestia longiramus, assembly GCA_006783055.1. NCBI lineage: Eukaryota > Metazoa > Arthropoda > Malacostraca > Amphipoda > Talitridae > Trinorchestia > Trinorchestia longiramus. The sequence continues at coordinate 19,240 of VCRD01000784.1, forward strand.
TCTATATATGGGATGGCGAACGTGAATCTCAAATGTATTAATCAAATATATGTTAGACTAGAACTTTACCCTTGGAGTTTGCAATGTTTTTAGTTTGTGTATTACTAATATTTGTAGCAACGAGTAAATTTCTCGTTAAATCGTATTATTTTTCATACATCATAATCGTTGTTTACCTTCTAGCTGTACTTTTTACTATTTACTTTAAAACACACTGGCCTTCCACCCCCAAATTTTAGTGACAAAGCTAGAAAGTTTCTTCCGTGTGAATGCTTCCTATATTTAGTACGAGCACATTCTGCGTGAATGCTTTCTATATTGCGTACGAGTATATTCCGCATGAATGCTTTCTATATTAAATACGTACGAGTGTATTCCGCATGAATGCTTTCTATATTAAATACGAGTGTATTCCGCATGAATGCTTTCTATATTAAATACGTACGAGTGTATTCCGCGTTAATGCTTTCTATATTACGTACGAGTGTATTTCGCGTGAAATGCTTTTTTACATCGAAATGCTTTCATCGCATGTTAAGTGACATGAATTTTTTTGTTCTACCGACTTCATTTCATGATTATAAATGAATTAAGAAATAAATTGAATAAACCTTTGCATTCATTCCATAACAAGACGTTTGTATAAATTCACACTACCCTATAGTTATATTCATGCTGTTTTATTTGAAACTAAATGGCATGAATTCACTAAGCACTGTTTTACTAAATCATCTTCAATTTTGTCTTCTAATCCGTGTTGATCGTACAGCCTGTGTGCGCCTAACTGTCGTGCTGCTTCAGTTATATGTCTGCACTGTTGTGGTGGTAGCGCCTCTAGATTAGTGATATCCTTTGTTCAAACTTGCTCATCTTGCCTGACTTATTCATAATGCATGCCGTCAATGTTTGTGCTCCCCTTGAAGATTGTTTGCTCGTAAATTTGTTTATGTAGACCTTCATTATTAACATCTGTGTAGCTAGGAAGTTTTGTATTAAATCTACGGTGTTTGAGTTTAATATTTCATTATCTTACATTCCATCCTCATATTGCATGTCGTTCTAGCGGTTCTTCCGATGATTTACATTGCAGTCATTTTTTGTCTTCATAATATTATATTAAAAATAGATACAAAATAATGACCTTATTTTACGAGTCATCGATAGATATTTATTTATAATGCCGTTTAATAATATTTTTTCATGTGTGATTATTTAGCAATCAAAAGAACAAGTTAAAGCTAATGAAAAATTACTCGAAGTCAAAATGATGTCCTGTTTATATAATTGAGCTCCCTACACTTGTTTATGTTCTTGAGGTCTATTATACGATAATGATCTTCGACCCTCTGCCCCATTGTTGCTCACCACGCAGCCTGCCATAACAAACTCCTTGGCTAACAGGTCCTTACAAAAGACTCGGTGACGGTGAGCGTAGACGCTGTTGTTTATTATCGAGTCAACAACGCCACTGTGAGCGTTGCAAATGTCGAGAACGCTCACCACTCTACGCGCCTCCTCGCGCAAACCACGCTCAGGAATATGCTTGGTACAAAGGCCCTGCATGAGATCCTGGGCGACAGAGAATCCATCTCCAACGACATGCAGGTCAGCAGTCAGCCTTGGTCTGCAGGCTTGGTTTTCTTAAGGCGGTGCTTGTTTTTATGACCATGTATTTTATGATGCAGGGTTTTAGTGCGTGATGGTTATTGTTATTGCAGTTCTTTGTTGTTATGACGAACGGCCAAAGGAGCTTGAATAAATTATTTTGAATATCTAAAGCGTTCTTTTGTTTCAGGATGCTGGTACATGAAAATAAGTTGCCTCTATTGCACACAATCTAAAAATAAAACTAGTCATTGAATTGATACTGTAGGTAGAACAACTTGAACAATTATCCATGCGCAAGTTCATACGATTTTTTGTTTCATTTCTAGCGTTATTCATATTTCTACGAGGTATTGTAAAATACATTTTCCAGGGACATACATGAAATGAATGAAAACAGTGAAACTTTCGTCTCTGAATTGATTTTATTTAGTGTTCGCACGCGTATTATATGACAAATCGAGGGAAATCTACGAGCAGGTACAGTTAGAAGCGAGGTAACGAGACCACGAGCAGGTACAGTTAGTAGTGAGGTAACGAGACCACGAGCAGGTACAGTTAGAAGCGAGGTAACGAGACCACGAGCAGGTACAGTTAGTTGCGAGGTAACGAGACCACGAGCAGGTACAGTTAGTTGCGAGGTAACGAGACCGACCACGAGTAATGTGGCATTATGAGAACTTACTCGTAATCGATCAATCGATTGTTCATGATTCAAAACCACGAGTCAAAATCCAACTTAAAAACCGTTGGTTCTTTTGAACTGAACAATGAAGATTTCTCTGGAGTAGGATTTTTCTGGAACTATTTTTATATTGCAAAAATTGTGCTAGCATTTGTTGTTCTTGCCCAATGGAATCCAATAATGAAATTTTCAGATTGATTCCTATCAAAATATTAAACGAGGTTTATGGAATATGCAAACATAGTTTTACACTTATAAGATATTTCGTTTCAGAAAGACGTGAGAATAAGTTTTAATTAGCAAGCGAGATTAAAATATCCTCTTAGAACCTATGCCAGTGTTTGCGTGAAAATACAAAATGTATTGAAAAACCTATAACATTCTTTAAATATTTTTGATTTCTACTGTCCAAGTAATAAAAATACATGCCAGTTGAATGCTGGAGTTTTTCATTCGTATTCAATCCATACTCACAAAATCATTCACTGAGAGTCTGATGATTACCCAAGGCAATATGAAAAAAGGTTTTTTATTTTTTAGCAAATCTTTATTCCCATTTTTATAATCTTTTGTGAAGGCACTTTTCCCTGACATCGTTGTGCACTACTCGGTAGCATCTGTTAATTATGCAATTATTATTTGCATTTTCTGTGTCCACCAGTTAATTTGAGATCGTTCATTTGCATTCGTCCGAGAAACTAGTGCTATTTGTGTTGTAACTATATCGAAGGTCATATGCATTGGTGACCAACTGAGTACTTAATGGCTTAAAACTATTTTATAGCGCACTAAATTATGTTTTTCTATGTTGATGAATGTTATTCAGAACTATTAGTTTAAGTATTCAAACTTTAAAATATTATATCATTTATATTCTTCTGAAAACTCGGAACATAAAGAAGAAGTCAGAATAATTCGAGCAAAAAAAATCCGTTTACAATATCATTTGCTATGGCAATTGTTTACTCATCTGTACGACTCAAAAAAAAAACAAGACATTATGATGAAGGAACTTAGTGCTCCTTAAATGTTATCACTTTCGTAGTTTCTCTATTTTACCCTGTAATTAGGATATCTTACTGTATTTTTTATATTTTGTGATAATTCTTTTATTCGTTTTTGATTATTTAAATCAAGAGGTAAAATAGCTCATTAGAATAGTTATTCCTTCTGTACGTGTATCTTCACTCATACCACGCTGAGTTCACATTTCAGCTACCTTAAGCTAACAAAATAGATCCTCCAATTTTCTTCCAATGCCTTGAGAATGATCTATAAATCTGGTTAACGCATCATTAACTTATTTATGTTCTCATTTTCTCTGATCGTAGCGTCTGATTGATTAGTTATTTATTCATAGAAATACTGCCCCGTTTCATGCCCTCGATAATGCTTCAAAGTACTTAGATCCGAACCATTAGGGCGCCAAAATCATAAATTCAAGTCCCCGTAATTGCCTCATACGTTACTGGTTCTTGAGCCCTGAAGTTAGTGTGGGAAGGACAATTGCTTGCAGACGGCGCAGGTAGCGCTTTATCGTACGTCACTCGGCCTAAACGTTGATTCAGAGGTAATTCTAGCACGTTATACAACCTGAGAATGTGGTCATTACTAACGAAGAAAATTTTCAACAATGTGCGACAGCAATTGTTCTCGTAAAAAGTTTGTACGTTATGGAGGATATCGTTTTGGAAAGTGTCAAAATTGCTATCGGAAGGAAGATTCAGGGTTCGGTCTAATGCTTGTTACTGAGGAATTGTTATATGATTCAGCTTAATGACTGATTTTTACAAGCAATGGGAAGTCATTGCCTACGTAGGTAATGGAAAGTGTTTACCGAATTGCATGAAAAGCCATATAGGTAATTGTGTTTAGAAAGATGACATGCCGTTTGGAACAAATGGCATGTCCTATCGTAATGTGCTGCATTCACGTTTAGTTTAAGAATTAGAAGAATAAGAATGAAAAAAAATAATCTTTAAATCAAACAAGATGAATTAAACTGATTTCGATGTTTGTAAAAGAAATTAGAACATGTTTTTTTTTACTAATTAGAGATAGTCTCTATTACAAGCGCTTTCATTGATGTATATTGCTGTATTTTGATGAGAAGATTGCGGATGAACATCGCGTTATGGCTTAATAGTTCTCGTCGGTATATTTTGCTTCCTTCTACAGGATGCAGCAACATAACTTTATTTTTTGAAAGCAAAACGCATTTTAAAAAAAGGAGTTATGTTGCCTCACCCTGTATCATCTCTCCCCTTAGCATTCAGGCTCCTCAAACAAGTGTAGATCTCAAAGCAACATTAGAACGTAAATGCTCACTTGAAAATTTTATTCATCCGTTAATAAACATTTTGACTTATTCTTCACTTGCCTTCTACTTGCTGTGACTTCATCGCCCGTTTAGTACAACTCGTTCTCGATGAATTTGAACTAACTCGTCTCTGCAGTTCTGTTTTAAAGGATCTCTTTTATCACTCTCACCTTCTCCGTCCATCTTATTCTTTCGTACTACATGAAATTGTGTCCTTTTGTCTATATGATGATTGTATTTCATCTCAAATGATATTTATTGATTTTTTCGTCCTCCTCTCTTAGCCCTGTCGTCTGAGAATAGTGTTAAGGTAAAAACATTCGTGTGTAATTCAAGTATGTTTTAACGACATTATTGATGTGAAGGTGTTTCACTATTTTCTTGCTTACTTTATCCCAATAAGGCTTACTTAACGTAACTCAAAGTTATCATCTTTCATCGTACCTTACGCTTCATGGTCTTAACTGTTAGGATTAGTTTGGTTTTATCCCATTTTGCGAAAATTTCTGTTTTACTAGCTTGTGAATTACGCGATATAATTCGTTTTATTTTTACAAAATGAATCGTGATTATCTAGGTTGTTCGATATCTTTAAACTTAGTTTTTGTGTTTCCTAAACAAAGGGTAATAACTACATCATTGAGGAAAGACTTTCGTTCTAATCTCTCTATTTCAGATCATGATTGCTATCCGGTACTTAAATGCGGCCACGTGACGTCCCTTTTTCTTTGTATTCTATCTTGTATATACACTTTCTAGTCTGACTACTAAATTGTTGATATCTTTCAAATGACATTTTAGTGTTTTTAACGTTCCTCCCCAACTCAGTATTACAACACAGGTGCTTAAATTACGACATGAACTAATTTAACATTTATGAGTCTTTGTGAAATACTCTCGATCCCAGTGAGTCACACTGCTCCAATGGACGACTACTCCATAGTCAGCAACCGTGAGCGCATCCTTTTAAATGATAGCAACTGTAAGCTGAATTGTTTAGTGAAAAGCCTAGCTGTCTTTCAGAGTATCCTGGACGAGCCCACGGACCATTGGGGCATCAAAGTGGAGAGGGTCGAGCTGTAAGTATCGCTCAGCCCACACCGCCCCACTTACACCTGTACACACTCTGTGCCTCGTAATACTCCTTCTGCTCTCACCTACCATGCCACTTGTGTCACTCTTGCAATTCTGTATCAGTTTAAGATTTGTGTATTGTGCCACTTACACTCCGTGCTTTACATCGATAATGGACTACATCGATCGCTACATTTAAAGCTCATGCTGTGTGGTATGTGGTGTAAATTGTCAATACTTTCTACTTACGTTGTGTGCATCACGGCAATAACACCACTCTTTTACATCACTCATGTTGTGTGGTGCCAGCATATGTGAGACACACGCATGCCATACACAGACTGTTCTCCCTCCACGTACACCATTCCTACATTTGTCACTCGATCGCGCTATGCGGTTGGTCCTCGAAATCTAGACTCACCAGCATCTTTCGTCCCTGACCTAAATTTTCTGTTCGAAATTTAGGTTCATGCATCAATTAACATCACTGTCTGAACCTGTTGAACAACTACTGGGTAGTATTCACGCACTAATCTATATTACATGCAATCATATACTCGTATCATGACCTATCCACTTCTTCATACTGACTAGAATGTGTTGCTAATCTTCCAACTGCTAAACAGCATCTTATATTCAAGTAACATATTGTGAACCCTTCTTGCCATCCAAATTATTATTATTACCCTAAATTAATTCATTGCGAAGCTCACCTGTACTTATTGAATAGCTTACTAAAAACCGCACTTCAATGCGTCTTGACACCCTCTTAGAAAACTCCCCAACTTTCCCGAGGGGAAATTTTCAATACCACAAAGGTACATTATTCGAACACTTCTGGGTGTACTGAGAATATTTCACTTATTTTTTATTATTAAAACATTACCTGTACTCCAGCAGGGTCATTTTACTGCATTTCCCTTGACATTCTGGCTGCATTAATTACTCAAAGTCTTATTATTACTTTTATGATATTCACCACAGAGATTAAAAGCTACCGTTACCCTGGCTTCCTTTCAGTAGCGAAACTCAAGAATTTCTTGTGATGCGTCGCGCTCACCACAACAGGCAACTGGTTCTCGTCTATGCTGCGCTGGGGGTAAAGTCAGTCTCCTATCTCAATTATTAATGCGTGATTTCATTGCCTTGTATATTATGGTGAACGGTATTTTGGCGAGCTTTTTTTCACTAACATACTCGATAAACTAACAATGAGAATTATGTTCGCAATTTTTCTGAAATATCGTTTAATGGTTTTTAATACTTTTTATAGTTATTCAAGCATTTTTAATGTAAAATTAATTTGATTCCTTTCATTAATATTGACGAGTATTTCCAGAAAAGGGCTAATGAGAAATGACATTTTTCTGACGTTCGTAATACGATAGTTGCAAAACTCGCGAGAACTAATAAAGCTACCAAAACAAAATGTACTTGAAAGACTGCTATTTAATAGAAAAAATTATGATATCAGGAAAGGTCTATTCAGAGCTTCCCAGCATATATTTTTATCAAAATTTGTTTGAGAATATATGAAGGTTACAGACAATATTCAATTCATATCAATGAACAATGTTGTCATGAACCCACCGCTTTGTGTTCTTTGAAAAAACTCAATTTCATATGGTGAGTATTGCTTGTAGTAGAACACTTTTTACTTACCTCATGAAATTCAAACACGCATGTTGAAAAAAATTTCCAGCATTTTGTTTCTTTTTGAGCGAACACATATTCGATGTGCATATTCGCCTCTAAATTTTCATTTTGTCCCTAGGTATTTTCTTTCGGATAAACTTCGTTCGAAACTCGTTCTTGCGTTCCATTCAGGTGCTGTGCACGCTCATAGTAATACCTTTTAGCCTAGCTATTGGGGCTACCATAACCTAGGAGTATTTTGCAAAGCATAAATTTTATATTTATTTAGGTGCGCTTCTAAAACTCCGAATCGAATTGCTCATCATTTTCAGTTCACTTTTTTGTATCAATATATATATATATATATATATATATATATATATATATATATATATATATATATATATATATATATATATATATATATATAAACTTGCCATTTTGACGCTGGCAGTTCAAAAATCTATCGTACATCATTTTGCTACTGACGCTCTCATTATTCAATGTCAATAGCAAATAAAAGATGAGCACTTTTTCCCTACTGCGTCTGGTTAATTTTATTTTTCGCTTATTTTTTATTGTCATAGTGTTGGATGAAATTTTCGCCTTTTCAAGTTTTATGAATATGCCTCTTCATCTTCATGCTTATAGGTTCTACCTTTTTGAGCTTTTTTTACTTAACTGAATCGTGAATTTTTATAGTTGATTCAAATTTATTCGACCAATCGCACGGACCCCCAAACTTTTCTTCTTGAAGAATTTACGTTGAGTGACTCCCGTTGACGCGTCTACAGGGAAATATGGCAGTGTCGTCTGTGTCTCCGGCCCCCGGCACGCCACTTCTGTCTCTCCTAGCCTTTGAATTCAAGATGAAATGGACAGTAGATAAATTAAAAGCTCCTTACTACAATTGATTATATACACAAGATCAAAAGTTCGTCTTGCGGAATCTAATGCGAGTAAATTTCGTTTGAAGTCCCGATTTGAATATAAGTGGCAGCTCTTATATCCCAAATTTCGAAGTATCATACTTTGTGTTGTTTGTTTCAACAAAATTCTAGCTAAAAATATTTTTCATGAATTTCTAACACATTCACTTTTTAAAATTGTTATACTCCTATCTGATAGCATAAACCCATAATTCCACTCACCCAACGCAGAAAAATGCAGCTTGTTGAATTATTCTTATTTCTTTTGAGTAAAGATGTTCTGTTTATCCTTAATTATGGTTAGATCGAGTACTTCCAGTGCTGCAAATCAAAGACTTTCTATTCCTTAAGTTTATAAATTTTCACGACCACTTCACCATTATCCTCAGCGCGTCGATACGCACAACTGTTCATATAAGTACACTATCTCTGTTACGAAATCTTCCATTCCCTTCTTTCTACATTTCGTTGTACGCAGAAGTAATTGCCATTACTCGTCATCAGAATGTTAACGCAGCATGCAGTAATTGCAAACCAGGATTATCGTCAGAACAAAATAATTAAAATTTGATCAATTTTCGATAAATTTTGGTAGAGGTGAGAAAAAAGAAGCTGGTGCAAACTCAAGAAATTGACATTTTTCAACTAATTTCTTCAGCTGTGGAAACATTTCCTTTGATTGCTTTCATTGTGCCCATATCTACAAACATATTACACCAGTTATCACACTGTTGTATTTTTAAATCAAAAATAATCATTCCTACCTTTTGCCACACCGTAATCACGACTCATTCACCATCACCGCACTACTCTTTCTCTCTTGGGTGAAAAGCTGCTACTCCTCAACGAACACCTCCCACTACCATCTCCTCTCATGACCACTACTTGACACTTCCAGCAAGCGATGCAGCCCTCAACCCACCAGGCACTCTTGGGCCTCAACCGTCGTTTGCGTTGACTAATTAACCCTTTTAATTGGCCGTTAATTTCAAGAGACGCTGTGGCAAGCCATAAAATGTAAGGCTTCGTCTAGGGCCTTATTTTTATTGTCTGGTTACGATTCTTATGACCTAGCTGATGAAACTATATTGTCCAGAGGTTACATTGACGAAGATTAAATGTCGGTCCACAGGAGGTCTTAGACGATGCCACCGAGAATTGGGGTATTAAAGTGGAGCGGGTCGAAATGTGAGTACAGATGCCTTTGTCTGGCGCCCAGTACATCTGACCTTTGCTGTAGCACTCCGGTTACTTTTTTGAAAATGATATTTTTTGTTTTTCATGGTTTTGAAGACTTCAAAGAGAATTCATGTCCCCAACTTCGAAGACTTATCATTCGTAAAATCAAATTAGAAGAGAACCTCAATTTGAAACTCGCCATGTTCCATAACATAGTTATTTCTGAGGTTTTATACATGGATGTCACTTGAATGTGAAAAATGTTCTGAAGCGCAAGTAACAATATCATTCATTAGGCTCTTTTGACCTGGCGTGATACGTCGAAAGAAGCCAACTCGTAGGTCAAGAGAAGCTACGTTCTTTATGATAACAGGGAAAACTATCTTTACAACCTTGAAAGTTGCTGTAACTTAAGAGGCTCTACTCTTCTTAGAGACAATTTTTATTACCTCTGAAATAATGAGAAACTTCAAAGCTGATCAGATGTATTGCTGGCGCAAGCAATGGATGTGATGCAGAATGCGTTTGTAGATCCCGGCTTGCTCCTCTTTTACCTTCTTAAACAAGCTCATCACTTTGATCTAGCACCAGCTAACTCCAATAAGGCTCGTAATATGTTAGAAGATCGTCTGCAACTTGGCTGTGGGTTGTCCCGTCCATTATTGTTTGAAGTGTTGGGAACTTTGTCTCGGGTGCATTTAAAAGTCTATCGCTGATATGCTTTGGTGTCCACTGTAAATCACATCCCCAAGTATAATATTACTCCCTGCATAAATGTTTCCAATGCTTTGTCCACCCAGTGCTAGTTATTGTGTCCCTGCAAGCTCCTAGCGAGCCTTAACATTGCACACCAGTAAGATAGTCCCAGGTACCTCTGTAAATATATGTGGCTTTCTTGTTGTAGCCCAGGAATAACTTACAACAAGCGTTTCAACTTTGGAACGTCGAAGCAGTCTTGATTGAATGTTTTAGTTTGGACGTCTAGTGTAAGTCTGCCAAGAGCTATATAAATACAACGTGGGAAAATATAAATTGAGAATACTGCGGGTGAAAATTCTACATAATAGAATGAAGCTTAAAAACCTGATGTCATTAGTTCATCTACTACAGTGATGAATAAAGTCAATAAAACAACAAGTGTAGATTGTCTTCAAGGTTGAGCGATGTTTTGTGCACACTTGAGATAGGAAATCAATTATGACGCTCTTCAAAAAAGATAACTTCGCGTCCTATGTTTCCAAACTAATTAAAAAATACATTTTGTACAGATTCTTCACCCAACTCTATAAATTACTTAAAGCTGTTTATTTGTCTAACATGTGCGAGAAGCTATTAATTATTATTACCGTCCAAGTAGCAATATATTTTAATAACTGAGATTCAGTATTATCGTCTTAACAAAAAGGTTACGAAATTTTTACTGACTCCGTTTCTTTATTGAATTACCGTCCCGAAATACTTTCAAACAAGTTTTACGACGTAAGCTGTCTGCACAGTATTTTGTCCATCAGTGAACTCATATTTCAAATACTAGATGGTGACAAAAAATGTTCACTTCCTATGTGAATCATACAATGAAGTTATTTCGTATGAACAGTGAATTAAATTTTTGTCTCCGTGTCTCGCATGCTTGAGTAAAATCTTTCATTCGGGGTCAATCAGGAGAGATCAACAATAAGACTTGTCACTTGAAGGCAAGAGAAATCATGATTTGTGGCTGAATGCTCACAACCTGTTCTTCGAACGTGCTTGCAGTACTCTTTCGCTGCAGTCTGCGCAAACGCTCAGTCTAAATGGACCTGATCACATCAGCCTTTATTGTGTATTCAGACTTGAATTTGTTTATTTTCATTTCCTGCTACCGACAATGTCAATATTGAAGTTCCTCCCCTTGATGAAAGTGAGTTTTCTTGTTAGCTGATGGCCACAAATCGGACAGAAATTCGTTTGAGTAGAATTTGGAAAACAAACGAAATTTGATATGTTGGCAAGCGATGGAAAATTCGTCCGCTACAGAGCCACTATCATACCATATGAATTTATTATATGATGATCTTTTACATGAATTATTTGGTACAGTCGTGCCTATTTAGTGGCCTCTCAAAAGGGAAATGAAATCAATCCTACTATTTTTGATTGTGTGATATGAATGCCTTTTTTGCTTGAAATGATTCTGTAAGGCTGAACAGTGTTCTATAGTGTGTATGTGTATATGTGCTTGCCTGTTGCAAATGTGTTCACACACTCGAGTAATAATTTTGAGAAAATAAACTTGTATATTATATACAGATGAACAATTATTGTTGTTCTGCCTCTGGTTAGCTGCCTGTGCTTTTTTGAATTGGCAGTTAAATTGAATGGCATTTCGAATTATTTTTTAAATCCCTAGGATTTTGCCATGTTTGTACCTTTTTGTATCTCCAGCATGGGAACTTTTTTGGCATGCTCTAAACCTAATAAATCAATTTTAAAATGAAAAACTAAATTGAAGCATTTTTACTCCAGCATCTGATTTTTTATTGTACGCAAAATACAATGAATTTTCGTCGCTTTTTTTCTACATTCAAAGTGGTTAAGGGGTGTTATCGTGTATGAAAATTTCTCTCGCTACAAATAATAAATAATTTTCAGATTCGTGAACTCTGAATTAGGGTTCTCTTGTTTCTGCAAATTCAATCAATCATTGCCTCGCTTAATATTTTCTAACCATTTCTTTTATTCAACCACCCTCGCTACAATCATCACACACTAATTTCAACATGTGCGCCACAAGATGATTCTCTCGTTCGTAATGCTCATGTGTTTTTCAGTTTTTTCCTCACGTACACGTTGAACAAGTCAGCACTCGTACAAAATCACTGTACTGCTTACTAAAGGCTCGGAGCAAAATTAAACATAGAGCGTCACTGTTTAATTTGTTAAATATTTTGCTCGCCACAGATAAAATTGAATTTTTCCTTCTCTTTCTAGAAATTAATTCAGGAAATAGAGCTGCAAGTCCTCATGAAAACCAACTAGACAGAGCGAATGATTTGTGTAATGAATAAAAAAGCAAGAGCCTTTAGTAAGTAATGCACATCACAATAATAAAAATGTGTAAATAAATTAATTTTAAGGCACTTCTATTGATTAGTTTGAATTTGTGTGTGATTGGCTTTGTCTCGTGTCCTGCAGACGTGACTTTTACCTGCACTCATTTCTCTGGTTATTCGATAAGCGTTAATGTGTTCATAAGTTCATTGCATTATAAAACGAGAATTATTTGTTTTAAATGTAGTGTCTTAAAACTCGGTCTAAGATTCATTTTATTCATGTTTTAGAATTTCGAAGTTTTATCCTTATTGAGATAAAAATTAACTCGTCAGTTAAAATATATGTACATGTAATGTTCTTTAGCAGGAGAATAAGTTGTACTGAATGTTACATTATGAACAATTTGCCCTAGATTTTTTTTCGAGTTAGGTAAATTCAGCACAGTTTCTTTAGGTACTTCGCAGATAATACTCAGGTTTGGCTTCTTTAGTGTCTACCCTCGCATTCCTATAGCAAATATTACTTAGAGACTATTCTTTAGATCACATTCTTCTGACGGTTGTCTCAATGAAAAGCACCACTACCTGTAGTGTCGAGAAGGGGATTTTCCCACGCCTTTTCTGATCGTACATCATCAAAGTAAATTATAATATTATCTCCTCTTGACAAGCCTGCTCAGAAACAATTCAAATTATAACTCTGAATTTCAATTATCCATGAATGTCCCATACTTATATTAATATTTTATTACTTATCGTTTGTTATTTAAGTAAAATAATCTAGAAATTTCCTCAATAATGCGAATGAATATTATTCGCCACTCTGCGAAATTATCCAAAAACTTCATTCATTAGAAGAACCTGTCGATTCGTTACCTATTCATTACATAATAATTTCAGGGAATTAATATTTCATACGTTTTCTTCGCGACTGTTAAGTACCATTATTCAAACATATTCAAAAGGCGTGGGGAAAAATGCACTATCTACATATATTCATTTATTTCAGCTTAGAGTCTATTCACCGTCCATTTTCAGCTTAGAGTTCTCTCACCATCCATGTGTCAGCTTAGAGTTCTCTCAGCATCCATGTTTCAGCTTAGAATTCTCTCACCCTCTAGCGCACCTGCATCAGTTAAACACTTCGAATATATTTTAAATCACTGTTTTAGTTAGTGTGTAACTACATTCACTGTAGTTTTTGAGATAAGTTATCGTTTCAAAGTATTGTTTTCAATGTATCAGCATTTAGCAGCACAGTGATTGCCAACAATTATGTACACGATAGCGTTCTTCCAGGCTCTAAAAATCGAGTTGAATTTCTTTCTTGAACAGGAAAACTGCTGGTGAGTTTGAACATAATTTTACTCTGTCAGTCATGATTTAGGATTACCTTCACGTCATTCTCAACGAAAATAATCAATACCATATAAAAAAGTTTATTGTGGAGTTTGGATTAAAAAAGTAGTTAATAATGACTCGAATACTTGATAATAATAAGGTTGTCATATATAATTGGATTTCCTAATTCTCCAAAAATGATTGAAGTTATTAAATATTTCAAGAAACCTTATCGGTGTCATTGCGTTATGAAGGCTATGGCGTAGCTTATATTCAAGGCCTATGCCAAAAAAACAGATTATGAACTTACCTTTATCGATCAGTGTCGAATATTTAAGAGTTTAATCAAATTAAGCTTACGAAGTCACTATAAGTCCTAAAATTTCACACTTTGAATTATTTTTGCTATAGGTGCGTTAGTATTTTTAATCGCAGCTTTGATATCAGGTTTATGTGGCCCTTAGTTAAAAACTATCCGTCAGTTGTTGACGAGTCGGTCTCTTTCTTCATGCATTACATTAATATCTCGTAATTGTTTACTGGAACCAAGGTTTGCGATAATGCGTCCTTTACTACTACCATGGTCCTAGGCTAAACCATTTCCATAGAAAATACAGGAACAATATTGCGAGTAGATGCAGTACTGAGGCCAGCATCCCTGTACTTTACTCGATGTTTGACTCGCTGTCGCCCGCAGTAAGGACGTCCGTCTGCCCGTGCAACTCCAGAGAGCCATGGCCGCTGAGGCCGAAGCAGCGAGAGAAGCCCGAGCTAAGGTAAGATCACGGCTTGAAGATCAAAGTAGCCCACTTCAACATGCGTTGAATGCATAACCAAAATGCACCAAAGGATCTTGTGCTTCAAGTTTGAGTCAAATTATTCGTGGCTTCCATCTTAACACGATGACTCCGAAGTGGTACGTATGTGGGCCACTTACGTTAGGTTCTGTAAATTTTACAGTGCCTTCTGGTAATAATATGTACAAAGTGAAAATTTACACCGGTCAGGCAATCGGAGGCAACGTGTTTAAGCTGGTTAATGAACACAGTTGCATATTTTTTCGTCCATTGATTGAAATCCGTTAATAAAATATTGGACAGATTATAAACTGTTTTTACCGCTGGGTTTGTTCCAAAATAATAAATATAAGGCTGTTGAGTAATCAACAGCAGGGCATAGAATGTTTCAAATGTTATGTCCCGTTTAGGTTATAGTTTGTTTTCATTCCTCCGTGAAAATTTTATTTTATCATTTATCACCCCCAAGGAGGCGTATTGCATGTAACAATTGTCTTTTAACTCATCATGAAAACTGATCTCTATTCAAGGACAGGTAAAAGAAATGAGCTCCATCTGGAAGAAGGGGCGTTCCCTCTGTGGTGTCTGCTCTATGGCTTATATTATCGTGCTGCTGGAGCGTTTTTTTGTTGCCAGTAGTTGCGCTCTGCAGTGAGGTAGTTCTGGCTGCTCGATTCCTTAATGTAGTGCAAGCTGAATACACAAAAATGCCTATAATGTCTGCTCTGCCTTTTTGGTGTTCCAGCTACTTATGGCAGAATCAATAATGATGGTTGCGAGATTCTGTTGTTGATAGAATTTGTTTGTCGCATTTGTTCTCATTTTTCATTTCTTTATCTCTTGATGAGAAGATGGGCGAACCTTACAACTAACCTATTGCACAAGTGGCTTAGTTCCTTTTTTTCTTTATCTTCACAGTTTAATTTGGTATATATGATACTTTTTCTCTCATTTTGACCGGTTGATGGGTTTTTGTTAACCAAGTCACTAAAATATTGAGCACTTTTAGCTTCCCTAAAACTACATTGTACTTAAAAAATGTACTTCTGCGAGTGTCTTTCGGACTAGTTTAAGACCAAACTAACGATGGTTAGGACCTAACACTAGCCCAAAGTTTTGATCCAAAATATAGTTCAACGCGAAATGAAAGAACAAATTTCCTGGGCATGACACTTTCTGTTACAGAATGTTTTACTTTATACAGGCTTTGTAAGGTATGAGAAAGAAGCAAATAGGGAAAAGTGCCTGTTATACATACAGTAGGCATATTACAAGCACATAAGATACAAACAGAATAACGCATCACTAGGTATAAAAATGCTGTAAGCAGTACAGCTACAAGTGGTGAATGGTTGACAATCTGGAAGGGGTCAGCACCGTTCTGCTTATTAGTAAATGCAATATTTAGGTATATACAACCTTTAGGTAAGGCTTATGCATATGTTTATCTAAACTGAAAATGCTTGTGCGTGGATGATATGTGTGCACACGACTAAATTGACTTACGTGGTTAGGGTGTACGTGCATGACTGATGGATTTACTTTAGACGGCATGGGACTTCGGTATTGAACCAAGAATGGGCCAAACGGCTCGTTCCTATTGCCTTATTCTATTCCATGTGTATATATGTAAGTATATTTCACGCATGTATATATATATATATATATATATATATATATATATATATATATATGTAACATATATATATATAATGTTACAGTATTGAAGAACCACATTCTTTGAGAAACCTTTTTACGATGCATTTTATAAAGTTACCAGAGATCTTCTACAGTTCATGTCCTACTTGGTACGGTAGTTATTGTTCCATGAGATTCGATGCCCAAAATACGAGTCTCATTAAGCGGCATACGTAGACTAATAACATTTTGAAGAAGCATTAGAGAGCGTCTGCAGAGGTTCTTTTCGAACTTAATAGAGCAATAACAGAAAGTAGCACTTCCAGAAATTCAATACGAGCGACACTGTCACTTTATCGTAAAAAGATGACAGATCAAAAAGAACTAGTTTGAAAAAAAGAAATTTGAAAAAGTAGAACATCAGTTGAAGTTTAGAACATGAAGCGATACATACAGACATTTGGTTTCCTAGGAGTTTAGTATCCAGGAGAGTTGTAAAGGTTGTGGTTATTACTATGCTCATTTTTTTAGAACGCTTCTTATGCGTCCTTTCACAACTGCAGCCGTATTTTTATTACATCATTTGTCATCTCAGCTCAGTTGTACGTCACAACGTATGAATTATCTTTACAGATTAATTTCCTCTAGCATTAGTTTTGCTGAGTGATGAGCATATCGCAACGAACCACTTTGTTTAGATTTCCCTAATTATTTATTTTGCTTCTGAGGAAAAGCGTTCCAACCTATCCATCATAATGACTTGTTAGTTTTCCGTCCGTGTTCAAAGTATGAAAGACTTGTATTCGACGAACCACTTTTCATTTCTCGGACGTGCCCTCTAAAGACGTCCTCTGGTTGCAGGTCATTGCGGCAGAAGGCGAACAGAAAGCCTCCAGATCTCTGAAGGACGCTGCGGACGTGCTCAGCCTCCAGCCTTCAGCTATACAGCTGCGCTACTTGCAGGTACACACTTCTATGACAAAGTTTTCCACATTTAACATAGAGTGTCCATGAAGTCTCTATAGCATTTCAAAAATTATTACAAATGCAAATTATTGATAAGGTATTTTATTCACACTTTACAACTCCTTTGAGACTTTATGAGAGACTTTTATAAAAGACTCTATGGAAACCCTGTATATCATTCTATTCTTCAACCTCCAACTATAAGTTCGCCGATGATGTTGCCTTTGAGCATAGTTTTCTATTATGTAACTTTATGATATACAACCTTCATACAACTTAAAATTTGTCCAGCATCTTCTGTTTTTAACATCGAGGTCATCAAATGATAGTACTTCTCTGTTGCTTACAGTCACTCAGATCTCGAAGCTTTGGTTGTATTTTAGTTAATAAAGATATACATATTTCATTTTAGTTAAAAAAGATTTCAAGTCGTATCGTAGGTAGCTAATATACCTCAATCATCTGGAATATCATAGTGTGATATCGTTCTGAAAAAATTAAGAGCCCTAGATGGAACTACAGTAGGGGAATTTAAACGTTATTTTCTAGCAATGGAATGGAGCACAGAGAAGACCTATCCTTCCATGCGAACTGTATGCTGTACAGCAATATTTCTTCAGGTTGTATAAACCGAAGGTTTTTCTTGTGGTACAGTTGCAGACTGGGTCTGGGTTCTTTGTGAACTCGGGCATTAAGAAAAAACGGATGTATTGCTTGAGATGACAATTGCGCTCTCCTCAGAGTAGGGTTTGTAATACGTCGGCGGAAAATACAAACGTCGTCAATTTTGCTGTTCATAAACCACATTATAACAATCGCTTTCTCAAGCAATAACTCTGTTTAAGCTGACCTATTTCCTGAGTAAAATGTTTTCTCCAAGTCTAAATCTAATAATATTCCCCTCGATTACTAATTGAAGTGCATTATGTTTAAACACTGTCTATAATGCACGTAGATGCTGTTTGTAATATTGATATCATGTAAAAGTTGTGCATTATTTACAGACGCTGAGCACCATTTCGGCTGAGAAGAATTCGACCATCATCTTCCCTCTGCCCATCGACATAATTCAGCACTTCCTTAATGACTTCGAGACCGAAGACAACTGTGGGTAAAAGTGTGACGGAGTAAGGGTTAGCTGCTGAAGTGAGCGTTCGCTGCTGAAGTGAGGGTTCGCTGCTGAACTTAGGGTTCGCTGCTGAACTTAGGGTTAGCTACTGGAGTAAGGGTTGGTTGCTGAAGTAAGAGTTGGCTGCTGAAGTAAGGGTTGGCTGCTGAAGTAAGGGTTGGCTGCTGAAGTAAGGGTTGNNNGGAGGGCAGACGACTGGAATTAGAGCTGATAACGGCTGGAGTGAGGGCTGATGACTGAAGGGAGGGCTGACGACTGGAGTGAGGGCTGACGACTGGAGTGAGGGCAGACAACTGAAGTGAGGACTTGCTAATTAAAAATGAGTTACCTGGTGAAGTTCAGTGTTGACTTGAGAGCGAAGACTGATGCCTGAGTTTACTGAAAATGCTACCAATGAGATTGGAAATTTCGCAAAATATGAGACAATATTGGACATATTGAAGGGAAAGAAAAGTCCCGAACTGTGTTTGTAGGAGAAAACTACTTAACTGATGCGACATTTAATTCAAGAACTCATGCGATTTGAAAACGCATTGAGCACTTCGAGCATAGTATCAACAAGATTTCTGGAAGTTTGATGTGTAATTCACTCATAACTAGAAACCATCGCGATTCTTTCGCTATCCGAACAGGAACTCTGTGTAGAGGCGAGTCATTCTACTGCACAGAGCTAATATCGGATTGTGAGATTGAAGTTTTAGTGATCGAGCAGAATCTGATACGATTTTTTGTTTCTGGACTTTAAAAAATAATTAATTGACCAGGATAAATGTTTGAACATTAAGCAAGAATAGTTCCAGGAGTTTGTTGGAACAATATAGTTGCAACAATTTCTTGCCTCTGTACGTGTTAGTTTTTACTCAAGTTGTTGTGAATAATTCGTGTGCTGAACTTAAATTGTTGTTCGTAAGACTTGCGTGAGTGCTTTGGAAATGGCTCGATGTGTCATTCGATAATTCAGCCTCAAATTGAAGAAGGTAACGCTTAAGTGCAAGCTCGTGAGTAATTTCGGGAATAATTATGAATAAAGTGTAGTTTCTACCCTATAATTGACGATAACTGACAGATTATGATGAAATTTGTGCGTCCACAAGTGATGGCCAAATGGATTTTCATTTCGTTCGATATTTAAGACTGGATGTGCTAAAAACCGCTGTTAATTACCTAACGTTTTATTTAGCTTGACCATTTGCGTCAATATGTACGGAATGCTGTCGAATGACCCTATAGTAAATATGCTCCTTCAATTCAAAATGGTATTACGCATCGTATGCGACAAATGAAAATATATTCCTTTCACTCTACCTCATGTTCGAGTTTCAAAAAAATATTACGCTAAAGTGATTTGAATTTTCACCACAAATGATTGTTACCGAGTTGGCTGCATCTAATTAAAAAAAATGCAACGCTTCTCGACATCTTGGCTAAGAACAAAGCGTAGTAATAACTGTTCAGCTTATTTTGGGACTTGTTCGTTCACCCTCTTGCAGCCGAATTTCGCTCCACAGCATGTTAGGAATGAGTGTGGGTACTCTGCTTGTTGTGGCTGTCCAGCTGAATGCACCTTCACTGGAAAGCATAGTTGGACGTTTAGAAAAGGCAGTTGTAGGCTGCGTAGGTCTAAGATTTAGTGTTACTGAAGGAGAGACCCTATTTTCTACAGTCATTGTTGTCCATACGAACAAGTATAGTAGTTGTTGTTATTATAACGAAGAATTTAGTGCTGCGTGAGATGTGATCTTGTTAAGAAGTACGTCTATTTGATATTCTATCATTTCTTTCTTTTAGTTTGCAAGATTTGCTTCGCGCTGTCCGTAGTATAAGCTGCAGGAGCGGTAGAGACTTTGTACAAATAATAAATGATATCACCATTAAATAAAGCTCTCAGATCTATAAATACATAGCTCTTACATACAAATGCTTGTGTAGCAGAACCAAGGTGTTACTGAGTACGTTATGAACGAGTGAGTGGCTCTTAGAAGAGAGCGCTAATGTTATTACTCAATTAAGCTATTTTTTCCTATCATTAGTCCCCTGAACGTATTTTCATGGAAATTTTGGGTACTTTTCGAACCCCTTTGCGCTCCCTGCCGGCTCAGTAGCATCTGATTCAATAATATTTCCTGAGCAGAAACAGCAATTTACTGCCGTTAGAAGACCTGCTGTGCGTAGCTGATCCTGCTGCTGATGCACCTTTTGTGCTATAGTTATAACGTTACTTTTTAATTCTTTCTGGCATATATGGATAATTCAAACCAAGGATAATTATAAAACGACTGAAGCAGTGGGAATCGATACACTTCTCTATTGTAAAACTGCTCCTGATGCACTTCAATATCTTTGATGTAAAACATCATCCATTATAAGAAGAAGCCTTGACCTTAAATTTAAAATTCAACTAGAACCATGCGCTCCGCTTGAAGTTGACTCCTAGTGTAATTAATGTACAAGATACCAGTTGCATAAAAGTGAGGTAACCTTTGGGAGATTTTATTATTAATTACATCTGTGCTACTGTTGACACCATAATAGGAGGTTAATATAGTTGTATTATATCTGACTATTGTCGTACTCTGAATTGAGCATTGTTTACGAAGAGGTTTTATTAGCTATTATTCATCAAGTTTGTCCACAAGCACCTTCCATTTTCATGGTTCGAAGTTAAAAAAATGAGCACATTTTTTTAGTCTAAGAACCGCAGTAAAATCGCGGAATTCCTAACCAAGTTTACCCGAACTTGACGCTCAGCATTCATGCCCGTCTTTTGCAATGGAAACTCACACATGCATGCGTCCATCCAGCACTCAAACATTCAAACATTGTCGTTTGCGAAGACCTCTGTTAAAATGGTTTCACTATAGACATGCATTTATGTACGCAGCCTAACTTAAAATACACTTGCGCGTATGGAAACTACAATGTTAATAGTGGTTTAAGGAAAGTTCTGTATTAAGCGATACATATTTTTCTGCTTATAAAACTCCATTTCCTTAAGGTGGAAAGAGAAAAGAAAGTTTATGTACTTCGCATTTAAAATATTAGAACAAGAAGCAATTGAATGAAAGAAATTCAGTTTCTTTTTAGGTTATTTTGACATTTATTCCCGGCGTACGGATTTCTTATATATTCAATAGTTGAAGCTGTAATTCTTGTTAAGAATTACAGTATCCGGGCTACACCTGGATAATATATTAGCTTTAAATTTTATAGAACACATCTGAACAAGTGAGTTGTCCCGCCTTCTTATCAGCTAATGAGTTAATACTGGGGCATAAGCTTTGAATTGTGTACTAAATCTAGTGTTATCTAATGCGTTGTTTGAGATGCTTTTACGATCGATCGCTGCGTTTGCGGCACGTCTCGGAGCAGTAGCTAAAAACACTGGTCAAGCACGCTAGTCTTAATCAACACATGCAGTTTAATTAATCCATTAGCCCTCATCATACTATGCATAGTAGGTATTTTTGTTAAACGAATTTTGTTAAGCGTACCTTCTACTGCCCAGGGAACCGAATTAGGTGCACTTAATTCGGGACAAATTTGTCATTTTTTCCCTTAATTTGGCCAAAGAGAGCCATAAGGAGGTCATGTGCCTGATAAGAAAGGTAATGGTTACCTAGGAAATAATTTGAGCAGTAAAGGGTTGAGCAATCATTTTGTATGTTGTAAACACCCTTACGCTTGTGACAATACATTATATTTTCTCCCATCGTGCACAGTAACATAGGTGTTTACATTACCATAAACGTAATTTTTCATTTGAAGCGCGAGCAAAATTGTCTGTTGGTAGTTTTGCTCATATTTCTTAATGTGACTTCAAATTTAATCGTCATGAGCACTGCCGTGTCGTAAATATTGCCTTGGTTGTCTGGTATCCATATAATTTATTGCCCATTTCTATGCTATTTCAGCTAACTTGCGAGTCAGTTTACGTGCCTTTTTGGGGCATCTGTCTGTATTCGTAATATTTTTATTTGTTATCCATCTCTTTGGTTGGAACAAAGCGTTTAAGTATAAAACGCTTGGTTAGAGCTATTTATTTTCTTGTTCTCTCGTTGAGAGATCAAGCCGTCGCCTGCCACGGACTGATTGGAGCTTGCGTTCCAGTCAGCTCCATTTGAATTCTCAGTTTGAATAGATTTTCGTACGTCAAAAAGCGTCCTTTTCTTCCATGTGCCTCTCTAATTGGACGCGTCTAATTCTTTTGGGAAAGTAAAATAAAAAGTTGCTGAAGATTAGCTAGTACACTGAGAATATTAGCTCGAATTATTTTGTAGTTTATTTTGTTTAGAAGGCAGTGCAGAACCATCACCATATACTATGAGGAAATTCAGTGGATTTATTTTTAAAAATTAAGATATCAACTGATTTTTAATAACTTTTTCCATAGTCCCTTTCTTCATTTATATGTCTAAGTTGTTCCAATAACCCAGTAGAAATATCGTCGTCTTGGCTTTTTTAAACCTCTGAATAATTTGCAAAATCTCAGAGCGGAAATCTGTTCCGTGAAATTTTTAACTTATGCAACATATCTGAAATCTTGACCAATGATTCGTATTATTGAGTTCTCCGTCCGTTTTGGGTACACCAATTTTATTCCAAACTATGGGAATGAGTAACTTGGTCTGTTTTGAGATATTTTTTGGCTTCTATTGTACGTTTCAAACTTAGAAATTATGATAAGACATTTTATTCATTAATCATTCAATTTTTCTTGATAGTAAAATAGGGACTGATTACTTGTATGTATTAATTATATTAATACTGCCTTTGATCACTGCCTATCACCGCATTCCCACTGAAAGATCATCTCTTCTGTCTGCTCAAGACACCACTCTTGCAGTAAACTCTGTGGATTCTTTGCGACCAATCAGCGTTCGTTGGAGGAATCCTGAGCTACTCTCGAAAAGTGAAGTACATTTCCGGTTTACTCGCACTCGTATGGGTCCTGGGATACCAAATTTTGCGTTCCAATTCAAATGCAATGATTTTAGTTTGTGCATTGAGGTGTAGGAAAAGCAACCTGTCGCTCGTTGTCCGTCGCTTTTCTCGTTTATTCTGAACAACTAAATTTTCTTGGATGATCATTGTCATAATATGAAGACATGTACGTGTTTTGCGATGATATATGTTTATACATACATATATATTTCTTTATGGTAATTCGTTTATATATTATTAATACCAGTATGATGAACCTTAAACATAACTCCTTAAAGATCAATCTATGTTCACTACTCATTGTGTCAGGTATTTTCTTCCACATCCAGTGTTGCAATTTATGCATTTATGCGATAGTACTCAAAGTTTCTTTGACTTTTCAAAAACCTAATCTCCCTTCATTAAATCTCAGAAACATCGAAGTGTTCACATTAAACATGAAAAACAATCAGTGTCTTCTATCGCAGATTTAATGGTATTTCAGAAAAGCTATGTAAAAAGGAACCAGTGAAATTCTTTTTTGTGCAATTTTTCCAGTTACGTTTCTGCCAACTTGTTCAAAGAAATGAACTTCGTATCTGCGTTGCGCTTGATAATTACAATAGTTGTTTTGCTTACTTCCAAGAATAAAATTTTATCTGGGGGCATATCTGCACAACTGAAATTGATAAAATTGTGCTGACATGAAAATTTGCAGGCCTTTGCTTTATTAGTAGGTGATGAATAGTAATGTTTTCATTGGGATAAAATTATTACATATTTTCATTTTTTTAAATTCCATACAGCAGTCAGCTGCATGCTAATGATGTTACGCGCAACAATGTTGATAGAACATATTCCAATACATCCTGCATTATAATGTGTAGTGCAAGCCCATGCTCTCGCCTGACTCACAGTGCTCTACTTGGTCTCACGTATCACAAACTCTCGCTAGAAACCTCCTAACTGGCCTTGCTAATTAAGTGCTAATATGCTCTTTTGTTATAAACATGCTGATGAATCGCTTTGGCACAGCATGATCTTCAGTTTATGTCTCAGTATAATATTTACTAGCATAATTTATGAATTCAGTCGCTTTTTGCCATCAGTAATTCTTGCAACTGCAAGTCCGTCACTTGAATCTTCGAATGCGCTATAGTGCTAGTATTTACCGTGTATGATCATCTGATTGCTATTAACTATCTGGTAATGAGTGTTCTCGAATAATCGCAATTTTAATGAACAGTAGAATGAATGTTTAGTTTACCAATTTTCTTACTGTACAACAATTTTTGTTCATACCTTGATAAAAGGTAAAACTGTGTTGTACGTTCCTGTATTCATTGTGAGTAAGGATATTTGCCATTCAAACATACGCTGCGAAACAAATTTCATTGTCGGTGAGCATAGAAGCTAACATTTACTAATGAATTCATTTTAATTTAAGCTCTTAATTTAATGTTTATATTGAAAAGTTCACTCGCTTTTTTAGTGTGCTATAGCCTGGAGTCAGCGCTCATGGGTATGTAGATTTTAATATCTATTCTGAAAGGTGTATTATACTCGTACTCACCGAGTCTGTCCTCGTCAGTATACCATGAGGACTTGGTGCTCCATTGATAACTCAGGCTAATTCAGCCTAGAATTTTCGACACATATAAGAAAAAACTTTTAGGATTTTATTTTGCATTTATTTAAAACAATTTTTTCCTGGTCAACGTTTCCCTTTCTATTACGTTGTCTGGTGAGTTGTCAATGCGCTTGAGACTTACGTGAAGCACAAAGGTTGTCGGTGCTGCTGCTGCAATGTCAATCCCTTTCTTTAGTGAATGATGGTTTATTTGTCACAGCTATGTACTTAAAGCCGCTGCTTAAATCACTTTTGGCCGCCTACAACTTTAAACCAGACATGAGAAAACGAACATTTAATTTAGAACTTGAAATATATATTCATTCAAGCTTTTACGATTGGTACAAATAGTTTATTTTTGATGTATGAGTTTTGATGAGCTTATCTAGAAAGCATATTTTCGTAGTTCTTTACAATTCGGGCACATAATGTGGAAAAACGGGAAGCATATCATCTACGTTTTCAATTCGTATGCATTTCTTCATATGCAGTACTTCTGAAGTAGTAATGCATAATTAAATGTTTTCTCATATTACCTTATACATGTTTTCGCTGTCGTAGTTTAGTTTTATTACAAGTTACGGGCACGAAGTCGACCGCAATGTACGTACACGTTCAGTCTCTGCTCACGAACACTAGTCACGACAATGGTTCAGGAATGAGAGTAGTACTGCAGTTGAAACTCCAGTGAAATGTCTTATTTGTGTTCATAATCTTGCTTTTCGTCTTTTAAGCCGATAAATTTTATAGATGAATGTAGTATATAAATACATTAATTTTCATATTTTTTGACGTGAGGATTTCAGTCCTTCTCAGCAGCTGTAAGTACATTATGCGTACTAGGAGCGAGCTACAATATTCTTACTGCCTCTTCAATTATTTTTGATGCTCGACCAACGAATAAATGAGATTGAGGGTCCCATCAGTTTTATTTCCTCGCTTAGCTATTATTAACCTTAAAAGAAATATTTCATTCCCTAATGTATGAGCATTCGTCTGTGTTGTGCTTGGACGGGTTAAGAAGAAAAGATGGTATCATTCATTACGTCTAAATACTTTATTCTAAAAAACTTGAAGCTTCAACAGCATGTGCAAAAGTTGAGTCAAATTGTGATGACAGGTAGTGTAAATCAGAAAAGGATCAGGCATATCACGATTATTTTATCCTAACAAGCAATAGTAATCATATTTAATCCCGCACGAATTAAATTCAAAGGCGTTTCTGAACGAATAATATTTCATTTTAACTAATCAATTTGCTATGACTTTCATAACGTTGGATAATGTAAACGCGGATGCTATGCATCATGTGACCCACCGTTGCATTCTTGACTCATGTGGTTACTCTAACTTGATAACAAAATATCTAACACTAGTAAACTTGACCAGCTTAGTTGCTCAATCCTCTACCTAGGAACGGGGCCATTGTATTTTTTACCTGTCCTAGGAAATGAGAAGACACTTGACCTTCGATACAACAGGAAGTTTAAAACTAGCGTTTCATCGGCGATGACTCCATGTCACTGCTTAATTAACACTTTAATGCAAGTCAACTCCAAGCAGAATTGACAGAAATTTTGTTGAAAAAGTTTTCGATAAAATTGGGGTTGCACGAGAAAATCATTTCCATAAGCAAAGGGAAGTAGTGTACTTCTTGTTAATTAACATAACTTATAGATGCTCAAATTAGAGGATTGTCTTCATGAAGGTGAACTAGTGGGTTCGTTCGGAAGGAATATACCTGTGTGCTCGAAAGTTTTTAGAGCATACGAAGACATTTTGGGCCGTCTCCATACTGCCGATGCATTTCATGTCTTAATAATCCTCTTTCACCGCTAGTTTCCAAATTGTTCAACTTGATTGCCGTAGGGTTATATCTTTTTGAGAAAATGGAATTTTTGACGTATACGTATACAAGGCAAATCAAAGCACATATACAAGGCAAATAAAAGCAGATTCAAAATCTCCTTCATGCTGTCTCCCCAAGAATAGTTTTCTAACTCTTATTCAAGACATCCACTGATATGTACTTTTGTTTTGAAGGAGGAACTGAAAGTCAATGCTAAATTTTAAAGACAAAATAATAATTTACGCAAAGGCTAGAACTCTAGTCGAACTACAATCGTCGTAAATATTATTTGATGAAATGACTTGAAGATTGGGCCGGAGATTGGCTGATTGAGTTGCTAAGTTCAAAATATTAAAATGTAAAAACCATGAAACATTTTACGAAACTCAGGACAGTTCTAAACTTGATCTGTGTTCACCTGTAACAAGTGTGTGTTTGATATTTATATTAAAGTTACTATTAAAATCAATGTCTCCTAAGCAAATTTAGACAATTGTGTTAAAAAACTGACCCGAAACTAAAGTCTGAACTGCAATAATGCGCAGTAGAGAATAGGTCAATTAAAGAATCTTCACCGGTATTTTTCTTATATCCGTGTTAGAGATGAGTCCAAACTCCCTCCAACCAACATGAATTTGGGTATTGAATTCTTTCATAATTATGTTCATATCTTGCAAAAAATTGTAAAATATCAAAAATTATTCGTAATTATCAAGTCGATTCATATTTTTAAAAGGTACAATGGAAGTGAAATAGCTTTAGTTGATTTACTACATTGTGCGTGTGTTGTCAGTCATGACCATAAAAAAAGTGAATTGCTTCATATAGGAAAAAATATTATTTAACTTTAACTACCCCTTTAGGATTTGAGTTCGAAAAATAGAGAAAACGAGCCTTTCTGAGACACCAAGTTAATTTAAAATTTCGTCAATCAATTCGAGCAACAAACTTTCCAACACTCGAATATCATATGATGTAAAGCATCTACAATACGAGCTTGTTCTCACGTCATCAAAAAAGCATTAATTTAATTGTGTTGTCTGATAATTTTAATTATTTACTATTTTTTCTGTTTGTTGTGTTAAATCCTAATAAATGAGGGTGAGTTTGAAAGTTCAGGATACAATCTTAATGCTACTAAATCACTAAATCATACATTCACGTCCTCCTGGATTTGTTATTCAAACTAAAACATTTTGAGTTCTTGAGGCCTTCAAGATAGCTTCACAATTTGGGTTCCTGTTATTTGCACCAAAATTTTTCATCAGTTGTTCAACCCGAAATTAGCTCTGTTGCGTTATATTAGAGAAAATACGTCACGAATTAGCTATAGTGATTTGCAGGCATGCTATTTACTTAAGACTGTCCGAAAGCCATAAATGCTGTGTCTCACACCGACCATCTCGATGTCCTGATTTGAGTCTGTTCCCCATGGAGTCATTTCGTGCTCACTTTGAGGACGCCGACAACAAGTACGAGTGCCGGACCGGACCACCGTGTCCGCGTATCCGCAGTGTCAGACTGTCACTGGCAGTGTGCGTTGCGACTGTCGTGTGGAAGGTTGTGTGTTTTGGTGTGGTCAGGACCAGCGTGCCAGGCTCTTATTTTGTGGTCATTCAGTTCTCGCTTGGAATGCGGGCACTGTCGTAAGGAGAAACCTTGAATTTCTACGTTCTTTTTATCCTCACGTATCTCAAGCTCTAGAAATGTCTCTACTCCTCGATTATTTGCGATGGGGTTGATAACTTTGTGTGCCTGTTAATAGCCTTTATAAGTTCGTAAGTGATATGGTACATCTAGCTTTTTATGTCAAAATTACGGGACTGAAATTTAAAGAGTATGGAAAATGTAATATGCACTACGGTGTATTTTCAAGAGAGTTCACAAAATTTGTTTCATATCTGAAAGGAAAAAACATTTTGATACAATTTTTTGAGTTATCTGTGATATCCGCAAGCAGAATCTAATTTATTGAACCCAGTTGATATATTCATAAACGGGCCTCTACTTAACACGTGGACTCCGAAATGGTACGTATGTGTACCACTGAGGTTAGGTTCTGTAATTTTTTTAGATCCTTCTAGTGACTATGCGTACAAAGTGAAGTTTTACACCAATCAGGCAATCGGAGGCAACGTGTTAAATTGTCACATATCTTTCAGTTTCAAAATTGCGCAAACTATGGAGTTCAGAATGCTTGTTTGGTTCCTAAAACTAAGGCTTATTTTCTAGCTATCCTGCGACTTTGTAATTTGTGTTATCGAGGAAAACGAGTCGACGTAGTTGTCCTTAATGTTTCTGGTTAGTTTATTTCTACTTCCTTTTCTAGTTTGGCTTTGTAGTTGTGGGCCTTGTAGAAAATGATAGTTTTGACGAAGTTATGAGCTTTTCTTTCAAGTTCTTTGCTAGTTTATATTCACTTTCAATTCTGGATAATTGTGTAGTTGTGCTACCCCGTTAGGTATTCTCAGTTTTAACACGTTGCCTCCGATTGCCTGATTGGTGTAAAACTTCACTTTGTACGCATAGTCACTAAAAGGATCTGAAAAAATTACAGAACCTAACCTAAGTGGTACACATACGTACCACTTCGGAGTCAACGTGTTAATATATTAGATACGAAGCTCCTCTAACGCCTTAGTTTGAGAAAATGCTTGATGATTTATACTATTGTCAGCAATAGATGACGCAGCAGTTTACCTGATCCCAGTAACATTATTTAACTATTTATTTGAAGTGGGAACGACCGCAAAAGAATTTTTGTGTCTGCTCTCGCTGTGGCGTAGTGACAGTTCCTAGTCAAGGGACTCGTTTAAACATCACAACTTCATGCAGAAATCTTAGTTGAATTTCTGCTGTGCAGTCTAAAATACGTGCTTCTCTGAAATTTCAGCAGAATTTATCAGCGAAGTGTACACTTAACCACGCGTATGTGCAGTATAGAAAATTGGAAAAATTCTGTATCCGATATTAGGTACAAACTTTAGTCCAAGATTTGGCATAAACTAAGAGACATGAAAGGTCGTGGTACCCTGTCAAATACATTAGAATTCCTGCCACGACTCTGTCTGATGGACTTCAGTACTCTTTTCATAAATGAATCGTGGTGGAACTGCTCAGTAATGCATCGTGGCTGGCAAGCTCAGTCGCGACCGATGTTTCTTTACCTGATTTTAGGCCTGTTCTTAGTTTCCATTTAGATGTTTCTTGCATTCTTCTACAGCCATCGTAGGCACGTGAACTTTTGCTACGTCAATTGTGTATGGAAATTAATCTTGTGATGAATTCAGTTGATGTGGAAATGGCTCACTTTATTTGCAATTTCACGTTTTAATGAGAGTGGTGTACAAGTTCAGTATGTAACCGGTTTGTTAGGCGTAATATATAATTAATTTTTTTGTTCACAGAATTAACAGAAAGTGGATACAGTAGCCATTTAACTTCCACTCTGTTTATTTTTGGTGCGTTCATTTGTCATAAATCTTTATGTAAATTCGGACATTTGTGTATTGATTAAAATAATTTTTTTTTAAAATTTTTGTTGCCCTTCCAGATACGTTCTTTTTCCCAAGTGGTGTGTTACGATATTATATTTGAAACACTATTTTCTTTTTTATATGCTGAATTCAACTAGAAATCAAAATTTGAAAGTTAAGTGTGATAAACGAGATCAGTGATTAGTTATGACTTTTGGTGCTCGATCAGAAAAAAATTTGTGCGTTACCTGGCAATATTCCTAAAGTGGTCTAGTCTTAGTAAACTATTCATATACTGCCTGCGTAATCGCTTTTACGTTGTTTTTGCCTCACATTTTTATCTGCTATTGACTAACACATCATGATCAGCATTTGATATTGTGAGGAATAAACCTGAACATTTTCCTTTTTCAATTTGAACTCTTAACGACTATGTGCTTTTGTTCGTGATACTTCTTTGAGTGCATAAAGCTGTGAATCTTGAAATTTACCGCAGTGGAACAGTTCTACAGACTAAATCTGTTAAGACACTGAAATGTTTTAAAGAACTTTCGAAGAGGATTTCCAAACATGGGCAACCGCTGGGGGTCACAGAAAGCCCATGCTGCTCAGACTGTGAAAGAGAAGGCGAAGGAGAAAGAAAAGGAAAAGGAGAAGGAAAAAGAAGAAAAAGAAAACAAAGTTCGACCGAGAGGTGAGTAAAAAGTGTTGGGAATTGGGTGGAAATATGTTGAATTTGTAATGCTTATTTTGTCATGACTGGGAGAATTTTCAGATATTTTAGTCAATTATGTCACCTCATGTGTCCTTTACCGCATGAAAGTGGTCATGTGAAATTTTCTTACGTTGTAAGACTTTCATTAAAGAAACTTTATTCCGTCTCTCCCTGAAAAAATGTGCCCACGTGATTGGGATTTCTACTTATCATTCTTCCAAAACTTAGTACCTAAACCTGACACTCTTTTGTATAAATTTGTTTTTGTCGGTTGACTTGCCGATGATTGCTCTACCTGGCTTATCGAACATCATTCATGGGTGATTATTTCAGATGACTACTATAATGACGATGTTGGACCAACAGATTTAAGTTCACGTCTATGCAAGGATATCAAATACGAGTTTCCAAATTCAGACTTTCGGAAAAATGTTTTTTTTTTTCATTTTATATTGGTTTAATTATTCAGTTTGAGGCTTCGAATGTGGGAAGAATTTTAACCCGTATTTTATTCTTGTGTTACACAATTTAATTTGTTTGTCCTTATTTTTCAACTCAACATTGGATCGCTGAAATTAATTTAACAAGAATTTTGAAACTGTGAAAATTTTGATCATTGTCACGCCTGAACTTTAAAAAAACTCCTTAATGGTTATTTATTAATGCTGATTTTTTCATTTGTGTACTAATTTTCCGAAGTTTATAGCCTCCGCAAACGGAAGAAAATAATAGTGATTTGAACAATCAGTCGTGTTCAATAATTTCTGTAATTTTTTCATCTTCTGAAGAGGCATGCATCCTGCATCTAGGAATAACTTCTCTAAAGTTCCAGTGCTTGTAAATGTTGAAATTTAAAATCAGACGAGCTAAATAACTCAACAAACATCTCGCACTTCTAAGTATACAGAGTGATTTTTTAAGAAATATTAATTGTTATTAATTTCAATTTGATGCGAATTTTCGTGTGTACACTATTTCAGAGGATTAATTTTCTTATTTTTTCTGTATAATCATTTGTTTTCTGCTTTTATTTTGAAACATTCGAATAGTGAACTCGTAATTCCAAGCCTATTTTTTAATATCAGTTATCACATAAAAAGGTTTATCAATTTAAATCCAGTATAATGCATCCCGTATTTTAGGTCAATCATTATATTTTTAACATCTTTCGTCCTTTATATTTTGCTTCGAATGTACAAGTTTTTTGTAGACACTAGTAGTAGTAGTAGTAATAGTACTATCTTTGTTAGACGGTGGTAGTATCCCTTTTGGTAGATGATGGTAACATTATCCTTGGTGGATTATGTTTCTGTGAAATTCATGCTCCATCGCCGAACACCTCAGTCGTACAGAGAACAAAATACAGCAAACAAGGCTGCTAAATAATTCTAGAGCAGTGAGGCCTGTACCCCATGCTCCCCTCGCTTACAAGTCACTTCACTCCTCTAGATAATGACAAAAATTAATCTTGAGCCTGTAGCGGCCTCCACCCTTTTCTGTATCAGATACAGTCCTAATTTGGGCCTCAGAGCTTACTGTGGGTGACTGAGTATTGTCCTGCGTAATGTAAATTTTTCATTTAGCATCGCAGATGGAACGGTGAAGACATTAATTCCTATTCAGAATGGATTTCAATTCAGAGACGAATTTACTTACGTAAAGGGAACAATGCATTTCGAGATCTGTCTTTATAACTAAAAAAGGCCCTTTAGGTGAGACGGTTGTTGCCGTCTTAAACAACGTGTCAATCATGTATCGTAAGAAGCTTTTGAGTTCGGGTTTTCTTATCTATAGATAAGACATTCTTATGATTATAATTTCATGCGTAATTAGGATCAATTAATCGTTTTACTAAATTATTTCGTATTTTACTCGTCTTTCTTTATTTTACCTTATAGAATTGAATGCTGATTTGTTTTTCAAGTTCTAGTATTCAAACTGCTAACAAGAGTAAAATGATTGTCTGAATTCATATTCATATTTTTTCATGTGTCACCTAATATCTTTCAGGTTATTTGAAGTTCACAATGTTAATTTTTTCCCCTGCTGGACTTGTACAATACTGAATACGGGGTCTCCAGGTAGTACTCGTACGTTGAGCGGGAAACCTTTGTTAGGCTTTGTATCACGCCTGTCGTACGCTTGGTTGTGGGATGTTTACAACCATCGTAGCTCCTCAGGGCGTCTACTGGGCGCTTAGTTTCATTTGCAAACAAACACAAGCGCCATCTGGAGGTGGACTGCGTCGCTGTTCATCAATGAACTCCGACCAGACTTCCTTCAATGAACGCTTTGCTCGACTCACCTTCATAATTCACGAAAATTCTTCTCCTATGTTTGTTTTGGTTGACGTCTCAACATACTAACTTTGGCCTCAATGTAGCTCCTGCATCAGAACCACGATGCATGTATGTGAACTATGTATAGGTTCTTCTGTTCTTTCTGTCCAGGTATTGATATAACTAACATTGGTAATATTGGTTAGTTGTGTCTGGTTAAAATTAATCAATATTACTAGTATTAGTTATATCAGTACCAATGTTAGTTATATCAGTAAAATTAACTAATATGAATAATTATTGGTTTATTATATTTGCTAATATTGGTTAACTACAAATTGAAATTTATATTAGTTAGCTGAGCATGGCTATACGTGTACGGCAATTGTTTACGTTTTCAGTGTACGAATTTAGTGGAGTTGTAAAAATCACAACGATAAAGGAAGGTCAAATCCTCTAATTTTCATTCAATATATCTTTTTATTTATTGCTTCTCTTTAAGCATTCTTAGAACTCAACCCTAATTCTGCGTTATAAATCTAATTAGCCTTATTCTGAACTTACAAATTTTTCGTACACTGCCTAATTGATCAACAAAACCCAAAACCAGATACACTCGACTCTCGAGCAGCAAAAAATGGTGTCTGATTACGAACACTTCTGCCAGAAAGGGCGTCGATTTCAAAACGGGGATTAAGTCTTGGGCGTGGTCGGTGTGCGAAGATTTACTCAGAATATCATGGCTTAAAATCTGAAAGAAACTTGTGAGATTAAAGTTATCTTGCAGGTCTTTTCAGAATTATATACGATGAGCTCTAGGAAATCGTATTGCTAGAACTTTTACTCCTGCTCTCACCCAATGTTATTGTGTTTGATACATGGTATGTTTTTAACAGCTGATATCTCAGAACACGAACATGTTTGCATTGGACTTGAAATACAGTAGTTTCTCGAAATTTCACTCGCTTGTATTTGTCGATGATTTTTAAAAATTTTCCAAATTTAAAAAGTTACTAGAGGATGAAAACTCTACTGATACTATTTATTTTATCTGAAATGTACTAAAGTTCATTCTATAAAAGATATAATACGAGAATGCTTATTAGCGTTCTGAATACATGTCCCGTAAAATATTACATGTTAACGTTTTGACTCCAAGACTCGTTATCTTTGGTCAGTATATTTGTGAATTTAGCCTACCGGAGATTTGCTCTGAATATTGAAAGGGTGTCAATAAAACCTTGTCTCCTCAACACACATGGAATCAGTAAGAGCTTGAGAACTGGGTGGGGGAAAAATAAATCTTCGATGACTAATTGGTTCCATACAAGCGTAAGCATCGGAGAAGACTATTTCAGACCAATACCGTTGCTTAACACGTTGCCTCTGATTGCCTGATTGGTGTAAAACTTCACTTTGTACGCATAGTCACTAGAATGATCTGAAAAAATTACAGAACCTAACCTAAGTGGTACACATACGTACCACTTAGGTTAGGTTCTGTAATTTTTTCACATCCTTCTAGTGACTATGCATACAAAGTGAAGATTTACACCAGTCAGGCAATCGGAGGCAACGTGTTAATGCTTGTACGTACATGGTGATGCTGCGTCTTTCAAAATTGTATGTAGACTTAAAATGCAACAACGGGGCAGCAATTATAAGATCAAGTGTGACTTCTGTTCTGCTCGAAGTTAGGTTCTCAAGTTTAGTTATTGCTTTTAGCTTGGTACTCATTTGTGGCTTGGTGGTTTTGTGGTCAGGAAAGCAAGCAGTTTAGAATAGAATGAGGCTATAGGAACGGACCTTCTGGCCCATTCTTGGGTCGGATAATCACTTCGATAATTATTCGGTTACCCAAGTCCCATGCCGTAATTCTAGCCGCGTCAACCATGTCGGCAGCGGGATTCGAACCCGGGTGTTCCCGCTCGCCAGCGGATTCGCTCACCAGTGGATTCGCTCACCAGTCGACCAAGCTGGTGGTCTCACCAATCGACCAAGCTGGTGGTGCTCACCAGTCGGCCAAGCTGGTGGTACTCACCAGTTGACCAAGCTGGTGGTGTCGACCAAGATGGTGGCGGTTGCTTAGCTAACTGTTAGTTTTCCACCAATGGAAATGTCGAAAGAAGTGTCCAGGTCTAACACGTTTGTGTGCGTTATAAATAGACCTTGATGGCAGAAGAACTGAGATGTCTATTGCAATATTTACGAGTACTAATGTGCGGCTACTTCTGTGAGAAGGGAAATGTCAAGGTATAGCATTTATTACACTGATTGATGGTGACACGTGCTTCAATTCAATATCGAGCTGAAATATTTTACAAACACATGACACCGTGTGTTATGAATAACTAGAAATATATTTACGTAAGAATGAAACGACGTCGAACTTGGAATGCTAAGGCAGTTTGGAACGCTGGAATTATGGATAAGTTTTCCTATAGTGCTTTTTTGTGCGCATTCATTATATGTTCAACGATGTTAGGGGAGCTTTGTCAAGCGTCTGTATAATCAATGAAAAAGCTACGAATGTGTTTTAGCATAATTTTGTTGTTCAGATCCGTCGATAAAATATAGTATTTCTTCCCGTTCGTTATGCAAAATGATCATTAAAAAACAGTGAAGACTTTACATAAATATGTATATAGCTCGTCATTTTCCTAAAGTTGACATGCCAGATACACATACGTTTTAGAACTTGGATATGACATTCTACCAGCCTTTCCCTTTCCATCAAGCGGTCGTAAAAATAAGATCGTTGAGGAGCAGATAACATTCAATGTCCTCAACCCAAATACTTTTAACACACCATTATGCTCTAGTTTTGATTCGGATCACAGCGCAGCTGTAGGGCGTAAAAGCGGACTGACTCGCCTAGTTTCGATCACAAAACTATGTTACCTGAAATATGACGCACGTAGTCGTTAACAATTATATTTTTGAGAAACCATCAGAGCGTTGTGGCTTTCAGAATAACTTTTAGGCGCTTATAAGTTTTGACTAAACGGTCTTGTTGTCAGTAGATTCCCACCTATCCTCAAGAGATAAGCTAATTCTATTGGCACTCGTATGTATGAATTCACGTACTCATAGTAAAGTTGGTCATATTTTTTGTGTTGAATTTTTCTTTGTGTTTAATGACTGCCAAGTATTTTCTAAACTATGCTATCTGGGCAAAATTATACTTTGTTTACAATCTTTCATAGCTTCGTCACGAAGTGACACGATACACTTGAAAGAATGGCTCAACCCTGTGCACGATCTAGTATTTTAAAATTTAATCTGTTCAGGCGCTCGAAAATTATAAGGTAACTTGTAGTAGAGGTATAATTTTGATTTAATTCGAATGTTATTGCAGAATCGAGAAGAAGAGATGCTGATTGATAGACTTTTAAGTGAAGACAACTGAGGATCTGTGCAAAACCTTATAGAATAGAATAGAATGAGGCTATAGGAACGAACCTTCTGGTCCATTCTTGGGTCGGATAATTACTTCGATAATTATTCGGTTGTTTACCCAAGTCCCATGCCGTATTTCTAGCCGCGTCAACCATGTCGGCAGCGGGATTCGAACCCGGGTCTTTCCGCTCACAAGCAGATTCGCTCACCAAGCTGATAAATATACCCAACCCAACGTATAAATATACCCAACCTTTGCGGTGTACATAAATGTATATTATACGCACATCTGGTATGCATAAGTTTTATGTTACCTGAACGTTGATACATAAACAGAATACGTTCTTCTCTAATTATACACTGGCACTTCAGTTTGATGAATAACTTTTTTGCAGGAAAAAAGAAGCTTCTGATATCGGTACACGAGAAATAAGTTCAATTTGGGTGCACCGAAATATTTCAAACCTGTATTTAATATAATTTAAAACATTCATTAAATTTAGTTTGTTATATTACGATACATGAATTTTTGACCACCTACACGACGAACAATTAAACTGCTTAGAACAGTTATTTATGAATTAATATATTAGGTTTACTTCCCTAAATTTTTTCATAGTATTGAGATTGTAACTTGGTCCTTTGTAGTGAAATTATATAGTATTTTCCTATAGACTTTACTATTTTAGTTATGCAGTGAACTTACACTGTAATGAATTAGCATAATCAATCCATTGTCTAAACAAAATTATAAAGTACTTAATTTCAACGTAGAAAAAAATACTGATCAGTATTTTTAAATATGGAAACAAATGTTCCTAATAAATCAGTATGTTTCAATGTGTAAACAGAATTATAAAGTACTTAATTTCAACGTAGAAAAAAATAATGATCAGCATTTATAAGTATGGAAACAAATGCTCTTAATAAATCAGTATGTTGCAATGTAGAAACAAAATCGCATATTCAAAACTTGACTTGAATATGAGGTCCTGACTGTGGAAAGTTCGCGTTCAAAAATTGGCTTGTATTTAGATAGAATGTTCTATTATCAATTTCTTTACCAGAATAGGATCATTTCTACCGATAAGATGAAGCTTTATGAACATGCCATTCAGTGTACGTATGTGAATGGTTTGTCAGAAGTACCTACGAGTATATTACGTGTTACATTTTTCTATTTGGTCCTCTAAAAGTTGAATGCAAGTCAAAATTTTACTTAATTCATTAGGTGTTAGCTGCCAGTCCTCTTAATAAAGGCTTGCCAAAACTTTTTGTTGTTTCCATTTGTTTTTACTGTTACTGACCTATTTTCTGTCTTTTACGTATTTGTTCTATACGAAAGAAAACCGAGCGTTCCTTTGTACTTTTGTGCTTCCTTGTCCGTGTTGTGAACAGTTGTATTCCAACTCGGGCTGTCTCACTGCATCTGATAGGCTGCAGCTGTAGCCTGTTCTGTTTCACTCAGGTGTGTAAACCAATAAAAATGATTTTCTTCTCGTTTATGACGACCGCTTGGTTGATTTTATTCACAATCTAAAATATGAAAGTCATTAAAATATTTTCTTCTGCCATGATACATGGCAAACTACCACAACATTTTCTCCTTCTCAGTTGTGATGACGTAAAAATATCCTTCCTTTTTATGAATTTTTTCAGCATTGCAGATTCTGCACCGTCATGGTGCCTTCATCGCTAGCGCAGGTGTGTTGCTGCAATGACAGGTCGCTTTTCTCACCGTGATCATTGCTAGAAAGTTTCGTTTTGTTTCTTAACTTAACGCAAGAGTCTGTATTGTTTGATTATGTGCATGTAATTTCTCTTCAACTTTTCTATCACCGCTTGAAAGAAAGCTTATGCGTGACGCACCTGTATTTCTAGTTCACAATTGAAGTCTTGGTTCTTCAACCGCTTCAAAACTAAATTGCCTGTTTGAAAGTTCATTTTTTTAGCAGATTTTTATTTTATTGTTGCAGGCAGACTGCGGCGATAAGCTGTCGGCGTAGGTCCATTAGCTCAGCTCTAAAGATTTCCGATTAGTGTTTTTGCAGACCTGGAATGTTACTGCAATATTCTGGATACATGTGGGAATTTAGTTCTTGTCTGTGTTGGCTGTAGCTGCCCTGCTCCAACTGAAACTTTAAGTAGTTGATTGACAAATGTTTTGAATGAATCTTTAACGGTTTTCGAAGTCTGGTTGGAGGATGCAATTTGGAAATTATTTTTTACTATAAGTTTACAGATAGAATTTACATTTAGTACACATCCAGTTTGAATATCAGGTGCTTCAAACGGTTTGAATGCATGATGCATATAATTTATTCAGCCGATACTGATTTGTAAACAATTGGGCATTTTTTTCAAGTTCCAACTCTTAATATTCGACCACAAGCCTCTTGTAGCAGAATCTGCTCAATTTACTGGATTCTTCATATATAGTTTACAGTTTACGCCTTACATGTTCCATTACCTGTTTACAGAGGGAAGTTCTACGTTAGTGCTAATGATCCAATTTTTTGGTAATTGAACTGCATAAACCTGTTCCTTCAACCTGCTGTGTTTCTCAACTCACATTAACAGCCAACGTTTTTAGCTATTGTTTTTGATTGCACGATTATACGTGTTGTTCAATTTAATTTGCTCTTAATTTAAAAATAGGACTATATGCCGGCAATTCTTAAATTTCACAAATGTCTAACTCGATAGAGACGAAAAAACGGGCCTACAAGTTCAAATATCCGACAGTTTCTTGGTTACTCAAGACTTTTTCCTTGAAAGTTTGTCCACTGATTTCGTAAAAATTATTTGTGAACCTTTGCGTTAGATCACGCTGTTTAACCCCCTCGATCCGGTTTTTGCTCTCTGTTGGGACATATATGTCCCAACAGGATCGAAAAGGTTAAGTTCATGAGAGCTTAAATTCTATACATTTTATATGTTTTTATGATGAGGAGCCTTTTCTTTCTATCCATTCATTTCTTCGATTATGATGTTCGCGTTCCTTCAATTTACGGCCATTGAGCTATTTCATTGTACGTTGTTCCATTGTACTCGGAGAGGGACTCAGCGGTCACCCGAGCCGGACCTAATCAAGGGGCCGTCGACGTCGAGTAGATAAGAGCTGTCGAAGTCAGTAATTTCTTCATATCAAAGACGCATCAATCGCACCGGCCACGCAATATAGCTTTGGTGTAGTAAACTGTTGTTCATATGCGACTTATGCGAAGACGAGACATGGTGCCGCGTGAAATAGATACGAATTTTTTCCCGCTTACGGAACTCAGTAGCTTTGAAGAAATCCCTCAATGAATGCAGCTTTATGATACTTTTGGTGCCTTTATAATTTAGGTTTTAACTCTGAGGCACAAGATTTGAGGCCCACCATGCAACAAATGTATCTAAATTGGTGGGTTACTTAGTATCCCACCCTGCCCTAAAGGGTTAAT
The DNA here is from genome assembly GCA_006783055.1 of Trinorchestia longiramus. NCBI lineage: Eukaryota > Metazoa > Arthropoda > Malacostraca > Amphipoda > Talitridae > Trinorchestia > Trinorchestia longiramus. The sequence continues at coordinate 59,284 of VCRD01000784.1, forward strand.
TTGCTTCTAGGGCAGTTTTTAAACTTTATTATTCACGATTACGCAATATAGATAGTCATGTTATGTTGTACGAAGATACAATTTTGTCTGGAATTTTTGTACTAATATATTTTCTTTCAGTTTTTTGTGTAAATGCTCATTTACGTCAAATTTCAGCTGTGAATGCTGTTGCAGTAGTAATGTTGATGAATACCTCAAATTAAGAACTTAAATAAAGGAATAAAAAATAGACTATTCTATGTGATGCATCTACAGTTCTCTGTTCCTGACAACGTCGATGCATGAAAATATTGGAAGCGTCACTAAAACACCTGAGTGTGCGTGTGTGCAAGACTTTAATTATTTTAGAGTTTGTTCAACTTTAAATGTGTTTATCTTTGCGAAGGTTATTTGACTTTACTTCTTTTAATTTTTTGGGAATAGCTGATTTTCGTTTTAACGAAATTTTAGATGCTGGTTTATCGATAGTTTGCCAAAAGTTCAATTGTGTTATCAGTTCCCCAAAGCATGCCTGCAGGTAGTCTAAACTCCCATGGACCGTGCGTGGGATGCAGAGTTTCTAAAAACTCGAGATCGAGATCACGTCTGATTTGTCATGGCATTAAACCTTTTCTTTTCATGGAGAATTGCTCAGGTGTTTGCCTCCGTACTTGAAATTTATTGTGTTAACATTGAGCGTTTTATTGTTTTAGATGATGAATGGAACTTGTAATTTAACCTTCCGTCGGGGGCAACTGATCGGACAGGCACGGCTACTTTAATTCTGCCTAACACATGCAAAATGACGCCTGACGGAACGTTAAGAAAAATATCTTAATTTTTAACTGCCGCTGAGGATCATGAAAAATGGAAACGAGGGTCACCAACGAAGTGACCCACTGTTTGAGAAGCATTATTCACTTTTTTCTCTTCCGACCGCCTTTGTATGAGCTTTGGGACATGTAAAAGCGGCGCCTTTTATGCTTATCTCTGAAGTGCTGCTGATGCTGTACGTGTGTAGTTGTGGTCCGTCTCCTTATTGGGAGAAGTATGAAATAGGCAACTTATACACGCGTATGGTAAGAAAGTTTAGTGTGGTGATTGTTCGCAAGGTAGCGTGCCTGTGTTCAACTGTTCTATAATGCATGGTCAAGGCGTTCTGATCTTTGGTTATTTCACGCAGTAAACAATATTTTACGTGAACTTTTTTATGCCCAAAATTGGAGTTTAAATTAGAGTTCGTTTAGAATAATCATGATCTGAAATTATTTCCGGTGTTTCCATTTGCAGTATTTAAAACCGAAGTTTTGTACTTCCTCTCCAGTTGCTCATTTTTTAATCCGTTTATTCTATCAAAAATTGGTCCATACTATTCGAAAATTGATTCATACATGGATGTTTTTATTTTTTCTGTCGTTTCGGTCACCCTTTATTTTAATTTTGACAATAATTGCCCATGAAAGGCGTTTCTGCTTACTTCATGTTTCCTCACCCATATCTCTGTGTTATTCCCATTGTAACTGTTATTGTAACGCTAAGCAGTTTTACGTCAAAACTTTTATTTTATGACAAATTTGTTTCGATTGATGATCATAAAATTTACTAACGTCAACGGCATGACGATTCTATGGTTAATCTGTCCCTTTAAGTAGTAATTCACAGCTAATATCCGGTATCATTGCTCAATTGAAATTCACTCTACTTATGTAACTTGTTTTCGTGAAAATTTACAATTTCGTTTTCTTTTTCTAAAATTGATGGCAATGTTCTCAAATAATCGAGATTGCTATGAAAGTCATCATTTTGCGCGACTGGCACACAAACCATAATTTACGAGCGAAGAAGAAACGGGGTATTTGGTTACCTAAAAACGTTTCGGAGGCCAACCCTGCCATTCGTTTGTACACTTCAGTAAAAATAATGCAACCAGCGATAAAATATACGAACATGGCGAGTGAATGTTTTTTATGTCCTTCGTAAAGCGCAAATTACCTTTGCATGGTGCATGAAAGCTAGGTTGCGTTATTCGAAATTAATTTATTTAAAAACGATCAATCCTTTTAAAGATGAATGCACAGCAAATGTAGCTGCACTTGCTTTAACAATCTATTGTCGATTTTATGTCTAGATTGAGAATAGCATGATTTTTCATTTTCCTTTTCTTGCTGAAGCAGTCATTTGCCATTTCATGCTCGAGCACAGCTGTTTCCTGTACTCTTGTTTTTCCGGAGCGAGATAATCTTTGTAGTTAAAACTCTTTTATTTCTGGATTGATGGCTCGCCTGTCGTCTGCAGAATGTACAATAAAAAATTAATTTTGTTTATATATTGGTCCATTGATCTTCTCTTTTACTGTATTCTTACAGTGGATGAGGAGGGTTGTTTCTGGAATATTACTAAAAAATATGCAATTGTATTACCGTGTTTTTTTTGTATTATGAATTTGTAATCAAGATCACTTGTGACTTGAGGATATTTTTGCATGTGATGCTCGTATTCATTTAGTTAATTTCGTTAGTTAAAGAACTAAATTGTTGAGTCGATTTGTGTTTTATTGCTGATCTTGCCCACTACCATTTGCTACGTTCCTTTTCAAATTTCATTTTTCTGTCGCATCAGTTTTTGCGATTTCGTCTTTGTACATCTGTTAACCTGTAGGAGTTCAAAGTTATATATTTTGGAAATTATATCATTAACGTTACAATTGTCCTATCAATTTTCGATCACTCCCCTCGTTCATCATGCGTTCTGCTCTCATTTGTCTGCTTCGACCACTGTCTCATTAATTCCATTCACTGATTGTTTGCCTGATTAGTCAGTGCGTTCGCCAGGTGCTGTTCATTTGGCTAATTCAGTAATTACACAGGCCCATTGCATCTCTCATCTTGTCAAGGCTTGGCAGCTCCACTCCTTGCCTTTATTTGCCAACTTTTCCTGGCTTGCGGAGGACGCTCCTGCACACAAGTGACCAGCAAACCGTGGAGGGTCACACTTCAATTCTCGAGCTTTTCCTGTATTTACCGTTGTAGTTTCCAGCGCCTCCGCAGCATAGCGCATCTTGCGACTAGTCTACTTCAGTTTATTTGTTGGTAATTGTATTGTCCTTCAGATGTATTTTGAGAAATGTACTTGAAGTGCATGTGTGTTTCTTGAAAGACTTTGCCCTGTAATCGGCTTGTTCTTTATAAATGCAAGTATTTTACAGAGTATGTTTGTACTTAATTTGGAGTTATTTTATTGTTTCTCCATGATAATTGACTGACGGTTGAACCATGGTGTAGATGTTTTGAGCGATAATAAATTATGGCTTTTTGATATTTTTTTCGGTATGTAAATTTTTGTAAATGCTGTATAATTTTTTGCAGTAAACTCAAACTGAAGTAAACTCAAGGACAGTAATTTTAACGATGCGCTTTTTGAAAATGTTCGGCATTTCATTCACGTCTTTCGTACACAATGTAACCCATTAGCAAATTTAAGATGTTTAGCTGCATGGCAAATTTAATTTTTATGCTCTAATGTAGTGTTATTTCTAAGTTAACAGTTACGGTTATTTTTATTGAGCCACACATCCAACGATGCGCGTTTTATGATCTTCTTGATGATTTCATGCGTTTTAGTGGACGTGTTTCCTCTTAAGATGTCAGCAGTCCGGGATGATCTTTTTTGATCCACGGGCTGCTTTTGTACCGAATCTTTGTCTCAGGATGTGCAGTCCTCAGGAAACTATCATTTGCTTTCAAAATGATATGATTATTTTAATCCTGAACTGATATAGCTGTATTTTTCCCATATGCGTGGCAATAATTTCGGTTGAAAATTAGTTAGAATGTTCTTTCTTTGTTTATTACAGTATTTTTGTGACTAAAACGAATCATGTTATCTAAAATACTTAGAACTATTATAGTCCATGCAAAAGTCATCATAGATGTCAATGAATATCGACAAACAGTTTTTTGTAGCATCCATAATTCGGTGATGTCCTTGTAGCAAATTATGATTAGTTTTTATAAGGATGTACATCGTGGCGCTGAAAAATTAGTGACATAATATATCAGACATGTATTTTGCTGAAAATATGTCCTCTATAGCTGGCATAGTTCATAGGATGCCTCATGTGTGTGGCTGTGGTGGAGCACAAGGACCATAATTTACCCTTTGATTTAGAGGGAGACCGCGACTCCATGGCAGCTGATCATGTGTGCCTGTTTCAACAAGAGACGCTCTTTCAAAGAACGTTTGTTCTTTCCGCTGTCCAGTCGCTCAGTTGGCCGAGTAAACATTTATGACCCTTGAGTTCGTTTAGGTCGAGACTAGCCTCTGCCACCTGCCAGATGCAAGACTACTCAACCACCTGCCAGATGCAAGACTACTCAACCAACTGCCAGATACAAGACTACTCAACCA